>JANHFL010000870.1:79980-91993 GCA_032468155.1 Oxyrhabdium leporinum
TCTATCTATCTATCTATCTATCTATCTATCTATCTATCTATCTATCTATCTATCTATCTATCTATCTATAATATACAATTTATAATTAGAAAATGTACAGAAAGATATTATTTCTAGTATAAATAATATAAGTTAATATTTTAACCTGAAATAAGACTATTGCATAACCGTGATTTGAAGAAAAGAGTAGAATTTCATTAAGCTGTGAAGATAAAAAGCAGGGAACTGCTTGGTTCTGATGCAAAAAGAACATTTCTCTCTGCATGGAGAAAGCATGCATATTTGATTTGTCCCAAGGAATGTGAGATGGAATCACAGCTCTGAAATACGATAGTAAATGTTTCTTCTTACATTTTCTAATGGATAATGCCTGCTTGGGCAAATTTCCCCCTTTGCTGATATGGGTGATTTAGCATCTGGCATAATAATATCATTCCGTTTCATATTGTGCCAGTCTACCCATGAAATACAAAAACAAAACGGTTACAGAATTGGGAAAAGTTGAAAGCAGCCCTGCTCCCAAAGTCTCCTCATTGCTTTCTAGAAATGAGTGCTGAACAAGTAAAGGCTGGTAAGAATGGAAACAAATTCATTTGGCTAATGTTGCATTTTCAAACCAAATTATGTTAGACCACTATTCTTTGGCAAAAAAATAGACAGGTTATAAACAAATAATTACATAAACCTAACAAGGTTTCTCAGCAGACTTTTTAAAGTGTATGTGGCTTAATATGAATGCATAGTTTTGTGAGCATGTTCATTGAATTCTAAGGCAAAAAACTGTAAACTTGAATGTTTCTGTAAAAAGTCCTTCTTAAAACATTTTGGACATTTTTTTTGATATTATTTAAACATTATTAGATAGTGGAGGATATGGATTTGCTTCTACAACTAAAATATAATTTTATTTACTTAACTCAAATCTATTCTCCTATATTTTAGCACATTGCTTCTAATCATATTCTCAGTAAAACAGGTAACTTATTGTTTTCCATTATCTTTCTGGCATCTGTTCAATATTTGAAAATTGCCAGCAAAAATATATCCATTTACCTTCTTTCTCTAAGTAAGCATCTATTTCGTACTTTTAGAAAAATGACTTTACTTTATAGAGATAGTTTTGAGTTAAAAGTTTATTCACACAGAAGGATATTAAATCAATGAGATTTACTGTGATTTAAGAATATTCAGGACAGTGGTAGAAAACATTGTTGGGTGCTTAACTGGAATTACTTTCAACTGCTTAGCTTTCTTAAAGTAAATTGCAAACCTTTAAAAGTAACTTCCATTGCAAACTTAAGCAACTTAATAGTGATTTTCTGTTTTCGAAATTAATACTGTCCCTAATATAAATCTGGCTTTTATGCTGTTGTATGGAAAGTTTGGTTGACACGTGTTTGCACCCAGCCAACTTTGTCTGATCTTGAAAAATTAAACAAGGTCTCTCTTTATGGGAGTATACCAGGAAATTCTAGGGCTATAATCAAGACTGCCAATATGTTTGAAAAAACATATTGTAAAAATGCAGTTCTTCCATATTGTAATGAAGTAAATTATACAGTCAAGTTCATATAATCACCATGACTTAAATCTCAAACTACAGTCAGTAGAAGTAGCCTGCAGTACTGCACTCTAACCACTCTACCAGCAATACAATTTGAAGTGCTGTTCATAAAGTTTTTCATGGTATAGGACTGGATCATTTGCAGAACTGCCTATTTCTAATCATTTCCGCCCATCACACAAAGTTTGGCAGACTGGGCATGTTCTGGATCCCTTCCATTAAACAGTGCAATGTCATGAGACATAGGAAATAGGCCTTTTCTCTTATGTGGCAACCACCTTCCATGAGATTTGGATGACCCCAGTCTTGGCATACTTTTGCATTGGGCCAGGTTGTGATTTGAGCCTGCCTTGCTGCTTTGATTATAAATTGGTGAGTTACTCCATGGACACTGGATCATTTTTAAATTTATTTTCCTATTTCTTTATGTTATTTATTAGGCATTCCGAATTGTGTGTTAGCTGCACAGTGATGTACATTTAAACAGCAAAAAAAAAATAATTAGGAAACTTTTGCATGATAGCTATTCAGAATATGAATATCATGTTTTCCCATATGATAAATAGACTAGGTTTCACACATTATGTTACGTGTTTGCTATCCATAATTTATCAAGTGACCTATGATTTGCTGAGTTTGCATAATGTACTAACCAAAATATCATGGTGTACAAACCACAATAAGCTGTGCACTTATTAAGTTAAGCGAATGCTTTCAGGAAGACTCTTTGCTCTAATCTTTATTAAAGTGCTGAAGGTGAAGTAAGGTAACATTGATTTCAATGTCACAGTAAAAGCAGCAACAATAACTGAGGAATATACTCAGATACATGGTTTTTGAATACTGCTTTTGAAATTTTAAATATGGAACTGCACAAGGAGTTCAATTCCTTTTATTTCAGTCAGTAGAATAAAATAGTAAAACAATGTACAATACAATAAAACACTTTAGCTAAAGAACAGAATTGGGTCATATGAACCATGCCACTTCAAATCAAGGACTGGCTATCACATGTTTGCTGCTTGTATATGCCTAAGTGTGACTAAGATAAGTTTCCTTCTTATGTTCAAAATGCATGGATATATTTTCTCCATGGACCAGTACAGAAGGAACCAAATAACAAGGGTTTTACAGTCAGGCTTTTCTCTCCAAAACTATTTTGCACTGCTTAAACCTTGCAAAATCATTTTTGTTGTTCTGCTGAATTAGCACCTCAGATCTTATTTATCATTGTTATCAAATTTGACTGTGAAATGATTCATCTGGCTCCATTCTCAAGCAGTTTATACCCAAACTTAGTTTTGAAAATGCAGTTCAAAAGATTTCTTCTTATTTATTTTTTTATCTGTGGCTATTCTTCTTAATCCTGATTTCCCACAACCTCTCACAACTGTGTAATACTTATTAACCTGATACTTTGCTGGCAGCTAAGGGACAAAAGCATTCTTTCTTACAAATTAATCTTCCAATTATTTACTGCCCAAGAAACGAGTATTCTGGCAAGAAATCCAACTCAGTGTCAGCAAAGCATTATACTGAAAAGTGGGATATGAGATGAATGCCCCTAATTTTCAGGGACTGACTGCTGTGCTCAAAACCTACCTGGGAAATCCATCTTTATCCATATCTGGAACAGGAAGATTAGGAACCCGACCTGCCTTTGCAAACTTGGAAGTATAAATGATGGGCTTAAGATCGTTAGAAAAAAGTGCTTCTTGAGAGATAAATAGATTATCTTACTTCAGATGCACTGTGTGAAGACCTAGCTCTCTGGAGAAAGACTTAATGCTGGGAAAGGTGGAACAAAAGAGAACAGGAGGGCAATCAGCAACAAGGGACTCCGTTACAGTGGCAATGAATGCATCATTGAGAGACCAGGTTATGGATAGCTCATCATGGAGAAAATCTATGTGGTTGCTAGGAATCAAAAACAGTTTGACAGCACGTGATTGACTGATCGATCAATCGATCGATCAACCACACAATCTGCATTTGATTTAGTATTATTCCTTCCAAATGGTTCTGTGCTTTGGAATACAAGCTTGCCAGAAGGAACCAGTGATTAGTTCTGACCTTCTAAGAAGATGCTATTGACAGGCTCACCCACAGATTCTATTTAGAATGCTTTTCTTCTGACATGGATCCCTTTTCTCTTTGAACTCTGCCTGCATTTCTATTCACTGTCTTTTTTGCCTTTAGTTTGTCCCAGATAATAATGTGTCAAAATCAGCCTAGAAATGATCTTCCCCTGGGAAAGAGGCTTCTAATTTTCAGAATGTTTCTTTTAGTGGTGGTTTCCAGTTTGTTTATTTTATTTCAGGTGGCCTTCAGGGGAGCAGAGAATGCTGCAATTACGATTGTTTTCTGCTATACCCTTTTTTACATTTTAATTTTAGTGACTTTTATATGTTCTATTTATAGCCTGCCTTTTTCCTCAGAAGCTAAAGGTGTCATGTACGCTCCCTTTTCTACTTTTTTCCACCCACAAAAACAATCATATGCAGTAGATAGACTGATGTACAGCATCTAAAGTTACCCATGGATTTATGTAACAAAAGCAGGTTCCCCTATTTAGTCCCATTTTATCCCCTCAATCTCTGCATCTCATTTTGGTACCTGTCCAGTTTTCTATCCATTCTGATCTGGGAAAACAAAACCTACCAACACACAACCATGAATGATATTGCTCAGCATGTATTTGCCTTGGAACTGAATTATAAAAAACAGAAATCAATGAGGCTGCAAAATTTAGGAAAATGTTTGTACAGGAGAGACATGTGGATACCTCTGGTATATCATAATTTAAATAAGTGTCAGAATGCATACTTTGTTGGGAATTGCATCATATTTTTTTTCTTTTATCAAATTTATTTTTAAAGAAGACAAAATATAAATGGACGTGGTTAAAGAAGGTGACAAAGTAGAATAGTTTGAGAAGTTTCTAGACTTGTCCATCCTAGCTTATCATTGACAGGGTGATATAGAAGATATGGCTGCTGCTGATTGATTTGTGTCAAGGGGAGTCAAAGGCTCCACAAAGTCCATACTGATCATGTTGGATATCTTGAATGACTCAGAAACCTCTTGCCTCATGCGAGATTCCTCTTTAGTTATGAGGAACATCTCTAAGCAAATGTATCTTTAGGAAAACAGATGAAGGCTATTCAAAAAAAAGCTATATATTTATGCCCGTATGAGATACAAAATAGTTCTATTCCTCTATCAAGCTCTGTAATCAGATCCTTATAAAGGTTCTGTCCAGGAAGGAACCCATTCTGCTTGTAAGTTACTGAATTTACTATATATGTATAGTGGATATAGAATATTACTTTTTTGGCTACATATACTGACAAACTACTTATTTTATTCATTGTGAGGGTTTCCCCCCCCCCCCCGTCTTGAAAGATGACTGTGAGGACTAAAATGGCCAACGTGATCAACTCAACCATCTTGTTTCAGGTGGGAACTCAAAGATTAATCTGTTGGATGGGGTAGTTGGACTGGTCATCTTTTGTCAACTGAACCATTAAAAAGAAAGCTTTTTTGTTTGTTGCCCATTTTTGCCTCTGACATCTTGATGCAGCATACTTGGATGTATCTCCTAATTATATCTGCACAACAGCTTCTGAGGCCAGTTGGATTGAGAGGCAATTACTGGGCCAAAATTACCTAGTGAGCTCTATAATCAACTGCGTTTTTAAATCTGGCTTCCCACATAAATCCAACATTTTTATCACTGTATCACATTAGCTTTCAAACTCAGATAAGGAGCATGCCTTTTCAACCCCAACATTTCCAGATTTAATAAGGTTTCCACTTGACTTCAAGGGTTCCTCATCATATACAGTAGTTTTCTATTTTCATTCAAGTGGGCATGAACCATCTCTTTTCAAGAACTGCCATTCAGCTTTGTAAGCCTAATGGTCACAGAATGGAACCAGTCATATTCAGTCTCATGCTCTCATTCCGATTTAATGCCAGGACACAATTAGAATACATATTATTGTCTTGTTTTGCTCCACGTTATTAGCTGCATTAATGCAGGAACAGAGACACACTATATATGTGAACATCATGTCACATGCTGAGCTTTACTGATGGGTTCGTACCACAAACTAAATCTTAAATCTGGTTTAATAAATGACAATCCCCTGTGTTCACACGACATAGTGTAACATATGCCTTGGTTCATACAACCTGGTAAGATTATGGCTTATTTTCACAACCAAAAACTATCAAATGCCATTTCAGCTTTGTCTAGCATGTTATACAATCTCATCCAATATTTTGTGCCACTTGTGGTTTGAATGTAAATTACTTATTTTATGAGTTCATGATACTCAAACCAGTTTGACGCTGTCCTAGAACTTTATAGCCCTTTCTGCCTGCAATCTTTTGGTGCTTCAAAATTTTATTACGTACAATAATATCTTAACTGTTTTTTTAATAGGCATGTACTTTATAGGACTTCATAAAGCTTTAAAGGACATGCTTTGCTTTGATGGAGGTTTAAAAAAAGCACCCTTCAAAACTCATCCACAGAGTAATGTGTGAGTATGACCTTTTCAGTAACCACAAGAAGCTTTTGTATGTATGCAGTATTATACCGAAGCCTATTCCAATTCCAAATTCCTATTCCAGAAGAGGCTTTAGAAGAAAACAGAGAAACATGACCACTTTTCTTCGCTTTTGGTAGTGAAAAATTTTATAAAACAATTTCTAAAACAGCAAAGCTTTGCAAGTGATTCATTTTGTCAAGAGAAATAGGTCTTTGGTCACTCCTATTGTAATAGTTATATGTATAACTTAAAACCATGAAGTTTGTGTGTATTGTAGTTTAATCCTTGCTACAAGGTACAACTACAACTACAATGAGCATCCTTCTCTTATTTTTAGTCTTTAAAGATTTGAAGTCTATGACTAATGGAAAAATACTTCTGGCTGGATCAAAAACAGGACAGGATATGATCTCCTATGCATTCTGGAAACTTGAGGTACATGCAGAGTTTTGCTGACTTTTATAAAGCAATGTATTCTGGTGCATGCATTTCATTGGAAGACATCTAGTATTATTACAGAACAATTGGCATAGACTTCTTGTCTATGTATTATGAATGGTTATTTAATGACTTAAGGGTTTCTTTGATATTCATAATGTTTTTCCAACAAGCTTTTGATAGTTATGAAACACAAGTAATGACTTTAAACCTTGCTGAACAACATCTTCAAGAGACACTTGAGATAAAAATTGATTGATTGATTGATTGATTGAATGAATGAATGAGTCAATCAATCAATCAAATAAATCAATCAATGGTTTGAAAAGAGATGGTTGATCTACAAATGTGATATATATCTTTCATATTTGTAGATCACTCATCTCCTTCAAAGAACTCATTCATTCAATCACGTATTTTATGTGTGTGTCTGTGTGTGTGTGTGTGTTTGTATACACAGAAAATAAAGATAAAAGTGTATGAATTTACTACAGATTCTTTACAGAAAATGTCTGCTTCATTTTGCAAATATTCACCATGTCTTATGAAACAGATTTTCTCTTACAATTTTTAATTAAAAGATTCAGCAATAATGTCTGTCTGTCTGTCTGTCTGTCTGTCTGTCTGTCTGTCTGCCTGCCTGCCTGCCTGCCTGCCTGTCTGTTAGGATAAAGTCATGAGAGGAGAAAATTAATATTTCACTGCTTTCACAGTATAGTATCTACATAGATACTGTATAGTATCTACACAGTATAGTATCTTAAGCCTCTGAATTGATGGAGTAAATTGATAAATCATATTGTTTCATCAGAAGTAGGATAATTTTGTTAAGAGTTTGGACAGGATTTGGAGTCTGGTTAAAATGTTCCTTTAATTCATCAATGTTTCTACCCACAGGAATTAACACAGGACATTGTATGAATTCATCATTGATATTGTTTTTCTCTTATTTTTGTATTATTCTCCCTACTCTAATAGCACCGTTTTTATTAATCTTGCTGAATTATATTGCTTATTTTTAACCCTCTTTAAGCAACCCAGAGTTATGTGTGCATGGGTGGAAAGTGAAATTTACACTGTAAGATAAATGGTTTGATTATTTTTTCAGGTAGCATTATACACAATGACACATAATGGTGTAGTTGCAAAAGGATAAAGAATCATTCCATGATCCCACAAAAATGTCAATGTTTTAAACAATGTCACACTATATTTCATCAAATTCTCATGACATCAAAATCAACTTTTGTTCATTAAAATTGGTTCAGAATCATGTTGATATTGAGTGCCATGGCTATTGTATTTTTTTATTTTAGGTTAATACGTTAATATGACATAAATATATTACTTATCCTTGTAGCACCTAGTTTAAATACATAGTCTGTTTTTTAAATGCCATCAGCCTGAGGCTTTTAAAACAAAGTAAGATTAAATAAGGGGTCCATGTGTGCAACTTATGTCATGAACTGCTTCCTCTGGTTGGGCAATAATCCATGTATTCATAATCTTCAGTTATTACATATATTAAACCAGGATTTTTCAGTGGAATTTGCCATTTCTCCCCCTTTGTTCTTGAAGTCCAGTCTATAATGACATTGTATCAAATTTTTGAATAATGATTCCTTCAATAACATTCTTTCTTGGCATGACGTATATTTATGATCCTGTGCAAAGCTTTGGGGGGGCGTGTGCTTTGCTTCAGCAAAAACTCTAGTGAAGTGCTTTTCTCAAAGCTCTTTTACTGAAATATGAAATGAAAGAGACCCCTAGCTTTGCTTCATTCTTCTCCACTGCTTGACTGCAGCCTTCTCCAATATAGCTGGTGGGGGCTTTCATATTTCTATCAGGTTGTACATACTTAATATTTCACCATAGTGACGAAGAATTTTTCATCATAATTAAGTTGTCAATCCTGAAACTGGCCTGGCTGAAGCCATCTTGGAGCTTCAGTGTTGCCACACTGGAGCTGAAGGACAGGGAGAGGGGATTAGAGATAGCTGGGGTTGTGTAGTCAAAATAAAATACTTTCTCTTGGGAACCAAGGACCTTCTCACACCTGGTCAGAGGAAGGAGGAGTGATGTCACTAGGCTACTAGACAGCACCTTGATTGGACCATCTGACTGATTGTTTGGGGTTGAAGGAAAACCTTTTACTTTTAATTAGGTGAAAACCACAGGAACATTCAGAGTCGGTTTTCACCAGATTCGTGCCAATATGATATATCCAATAAAGCTATTCTTTCAGGAATCCAGCTGCCTCAGACTTTTGCTTGGCATGGGTCTATTACTTGGAACCCTGACACAAGTTATCTGAGGAAATGTTTAAGCATAAAACATAATAGCACAATCTGCAAGCTTGCATATTTGCCCTTAATATATATATAAATTAGAAGCAGAGAAAAGAAGGATGGAAGGATAGTACCTTGTTGAATAATATCAGACATAACAGCAAGATAATCTTCCGGCCCTTGATCTGTGGTCATCAATTGGTTGCATTTGTCTATATTCAATGTCTGATAGATAAGGGCTGAATCTTCGACCCCACAAAGCAAAATGGCCACCCTTTCAGGTGGCTGAAGAATCTTGTTCAGAAAATATCTTTTTTTCACACTCAGGCCCTTTAAAAGACCATTTGATATTATCAACAGTTTGCATCTGTAAGAGCAAAGAACTGGCACTTCTGAATGGTGAATCGATGCAGCTTCTAAGTCGTAAAGTAGGATCCTGTCTTCTAATACAATGTGCTTGAAAATTGATTTTAAATACAGAGCCCATTCCTCTGCAGCTTCTTCATAGATAACAAGAATGCCCTGTGCATTTTCTGAGGGAATAGAGAAAAGAAAACATTTCAGAATAATTGTCACTTTGCATTACTGTATAATAATAATATCAGAAGCTAATATTCTGAAGGAGTTCAATATCTAGATTCCTGTGTGTAGTTGAAAGAAGAATTTAACATCAAAAACAGATGTATATAGACACATTTAAAAGGTTGGCATACTTTCCCAGCTCCCAGTAAGCATACAAAAAAGACTGAAATTTCATGTTTTACCATTACGCTGTTAAAACCTAGGAAGATCTCATAAGATTTCAGCATTATTTATTTATTTATTTATTTATTTTTACATTTATATACCGCCCCATTCCGAAGACTCGGGGCGGTTTACAGCTTATAAGATTATCATCTGGAAGCTAGCAACTTGTAACTAGAAGACCACCAAGGTCTCTTTCAACTCTGTTATTCTGTATTCTGTTAGCTTTTGCTCAGAATCTCATGAACTTTTTGCAGTTTATGGGTGCAAATTAAGACTCTATGAGTATTCTGGTACTTACAATCTTTGGTGCTTGTGGGCAATATTTCTTGTTCCCAATGTTATGGTCTGACTGGCAGATCTCTAGAGCATGATGGCTCTTATATTTGGCCAATTCATGCCATCTTTTGCCATGAACAGATTATTGTTTTTCAAAAATAAGGTGAGCTGCAAATCAGGGTACTATCTAAATGTATAACATGATACCAAAACTTTGTCTCTCCATAGTGAACAGTTTGCCCACTAATTTTTCTGCACGTAGATCAGTGAACTGGCAATATAATGTGGCTTTGCAGGACCACTTCAGTACACACTGAGAAAATTTTCCATAAATAAAAACCACTAAAATAGAAGAAGCTTCAGGTAAGCAGGGATAAAATTTAGCAGAGATCTGTAGAATAGCACCCATATAGAGAAATTGTCGGTTTGCTTTGATCAAATCTCTTGCTCTTTAGACAATAGACCTTTTTCATTGAAAACAGGCTTCTACATTGCTTGGGACCCTATAGGCAAAATTCAGGAATATATACAAATATTTATTATAATTTTATTAATTAAATTCTAAAGCAAAGTAGCTAAAATAGACACTGCAGCAACAAAGCTGGAGTACCTTTAGATTTATAATTCTGGTGAGATAAAGATTTTGGGGCAGGGATGGGAACATCCACCCATATCAAGGGAAATGTTTGGCCCAAGTGTTTACTCATAGCGAAGCTGGAAATGATAAGGGGATTGAAAACTTCACTTCCCATCTATTACTGCCATGATAATTTCAAGGGCTTCCTACACAAATATCTATTTTGGGGAAGCCCAAACTATGATTGATAATAATTTGGTTGGCAAAATAAAGGAACTACAGCTTTCATCCTCATTGCTGTGTCATTAATGCCAGATCAGCCATCCAAGATGCTGGCAAACATTTCTGAGAATCATAATTCCATCTTATCTGGAGAATGCTATGGGGAATAAGGCCCTCCCAGATATAAGTGTCAATGATTCCTGGAGAGCAAGAGGGAAAATTTTGTGTTTTTTTCCTAAAATTTCTTGTTTTGTGAAAATAACTCAACAGAAAAACTTCATTTTGCTTTTGGCAATCTCTGATAACACCATAGGATAACTGAATAAACAATTTAACATGTGACTTGACCCAAAAAACTTATTCTTATCCTTATCAAGAAGATCTCACTGTCACATCCAGATGCTTTATGTAGAGAGTCTGATAGAGATGATAGTGAAGGTAACTAATTTTCCAAATAGGTGGTTAAATTTCAATTAATTTCCATTTGGAAAGTCAGCTATAGACTGTCTGGTTTTAGATGTGCATGCTGTAAATTCATTCTCCTTAACAACATTTCTTAAGCCTACATGGTTTTATTGGATGCAGGTATTAGAAGCATGAAATATGAGATTAATGCTAATGAGACTTCTGAAACTTCATGAGATATTCATGAAAAACACATTTTGCTTCTGACCTTTTCCAACTTTCTATAAGACAACCATCTCCTTAATCTGCTGACTATTGGGTAGATATTCCCCCATATATTAAACTTATATAAGACTTTACAAGTTGACATGCGAGCAGTTGCCCTATAATCCAATGTCCCCTTGTAGATCTCTGTTTTAGTTAAGCCATTAGATCAGTGGTGTCAAACTTGTGTTGTCATGGTGGCATCATGTGATGTATCATGACTTTTTTCCCCTTGGCTAAACCGGGTGTGGGCATGGCCAGTACATGATGCATCCATCATGTGGGCAGCGAGTTTGACAGCTCTACATTAGATGAATAGTTTACCAGACATAGCTGTTGTTGAAGTATACCATTAACTATCCTGATGGCATATGTTCCTTAACCCCACAGCATTCAATTCAAAATCATTCTTTGACATTAAAAATATATTTCTTTATATTAAAGAGAATTCTCTTTATAAACTTTTTACACAGTAACATTATTATTACAAGAGCAGAAGTGAAATCTAGCCGGTTCGCACCGGTTCAAGCAAACCAGTAGGGAAAATTTTGATTGGTTTGGAGAACCGGCAAATATCACCTCTGGCTGGCCCCGCCCCTGCCCTCCCGCTCACAACTTTCCCTGCCCCCTGCTCACCCCTCCCCACTCACCCGCCCGCCGCTCGCCCAATCAC
>JANHFL010000870.1:92093-106315 GCA_032468155.1 Oxyrhabdium leporinum
TAAAATAGAGTGATTGGCATAAAATGACATATGGAAGTATTGTATAATTTGACTTTTGGTGGAACTAAATAATGATGAATGATAACTTGTTATAAAGATATGTAATAGTGTTACAATTATATAATTTGGTTAAATGATATAAATAGGATGAATAACAATCTGTTTGCATTGAAGGTATGATACCGAGATATCACACTGTTCATATAATGATATGTTTGTATAAAGATTTAAAAATAAAAAAAAACTTTACAAAAAAAAAGATCTGATCTGATCAATGGAAAGTAAAAGCTATTACATCTACTATTACTGTTATGAATTTGAAAATATACCTTTTTTGCTGTAATCTAAATTTATATTTGCCTTTTTTGCAGACTATTTTAATTATTATTTCAAGCCCATGTATCATTCTATACCTATCTTTTTTATTGCTGTCCTAAGAAAAGAACTTTGCATTGTTCTCTATTACATTTCACTTTTATTTTTTCTAGTTATCAAAATAATTTTGAACATTATTTCTGTCTTCTAGAATGGAGACACTTATTTGAGTTAAGAAAAATCTTGGACCCCTCATCAAGAGGCCAAGATCTAGGGATAGAAAATTTGGTGCACTTTTGTTGCTGTTGTTGTTCATAGCTTCTTACAGGAACCCATTTGAAAAACTGTGGTTAGAATATTAGTTACCTCACCCAGGTTCACATCATCTTCACATTCAGTAACATTTCCTCCATTGCTTCATTGACTAATTAATAAAAATATTTAATAATTGAGGTTCCAGCACTAAGCTTTGTGACACCCTACTTGATGAAAATTAATAGATGAGCACTCGTCGAATCTACTTAATTGTTATGCTATTGAACTCTCATTCTACCAGCCTGTTAATCAAATGTCAAGGGATACTTTGATGAAATCAAGAAATCTACATAAATCAATTTATGATGAAAGTTGCCTGAAGGATGAAAAGAGAAATTGTATGGCAGTTGTACACTTTTTTTTCTTGAGAAATCCATGCTGATTACTCATAATTACTCAACTATGAGTTTTCAAGTTATTGCATTGTATAATTCTCAGTTTTGCTTTAGCTGGTGCACCTGTTATGTACCTTACCTGGTACACACGAAGACCTGTAATGTGGCATTATTACCACAACGTGTATTTGTGTCTGTGTGTCTGTGTGTGTCTGTCTGTCTGTCTGTCTGTATATATGTATGTATGTATGTGTGGACTGTGTGTGTGTGCATGCATGTATGTATATTGTCCTCATTTTGATGAACTTTCTTACTTTGGTAGTGGGTAGTGCAAGGAGAAATAATTTGGCAAAAATTGGGAATGGTCAGGAAGTCATACAACATTTCAGATGGATTTCATAGTCAATTTGAGCACTGATCTCTATTAGGTAGCTCTTTTTATTGCATCCATTATAAATGTAAGACAGTAGTACTTTAGATAGAACTGTAATTAAGTAGAATTTTGCATCATTAAAGTATAACATTATCACAGTTCAAAAAGTTAAACCATAGTTCATTGGTTTGCATTTGGAAACCCAATACAATAAAATGTATTGTTAGGATCACAGTATGAAAAAATACACAATTGTAGCCTGTCACACAGTGCAATGTAGGAACTTTTTGATGTGGCAAGCTATTTTCTAGGATGTGAGCATTGGGCTGCTTTGAAGTAAAAGTTAATTTAGTTTCACTCTGAAAAATAAGGAAACAAGACCCAGAACCTAATAGGAACATTCATATTGTAATATTTAGTTGATTGATTTAATTGGAAAGGGAAACAGAAATTGGGATGAAAAACAGGGGGAATAAGGTCACTTTTCTCCTCATATAATACCTTAGGTCTATAATATATGGTTTATAATACATTTATAATACACAGTGTGGAAAAATAAGACGGTAATTGTTTACATTTGGTGATACTTTAGAAGTAGAAGAATTCCCAGTTTTGCTGCACATAATTCAGTTAATGTTATTATTGGCATGAAACTTAAAAGTTCCAAAATACAAAGCATGTACTTTAGTACCCCTCTGTACTAAAGGTCTATGTTAGATTTGGAATATTTGCCTTTTTTTCTGATTAATAGTCATTTTCCAGGTTTAGAGTAGTTGGGAAGTTAAACAACCATAGAATGTAATAAATTACCAATAATTCACAAGCAAACTGAAGAACGAATTTCAAAGACAGAGCAGGCATATGAATTCAGATTCCAATGGAAACTCAAACATCATCAAACACATTCCATAGCCAAAAGGTCTCAGAATCGGTCTAAAAGCTAAAGTTTAAACAAATGTGGAGATCTAACTGTGATAAAGAGAATTTTTCCCCCTCCTGGTATTGATTGCTTTGAATGGGGCATTTTTTTATGTATATGCCACTCCCTTCTTAAACCCTCTTCCTTCTTTTTCTCCTTCTTTTGCTCTCAATGTTTGCATTGTCCATCTGTTTTCCCCTCTTCTTTCTTGCTTGGCAAGCCATTGGGGAAAGTGCTGATCATTCTTGCCAAACATATGAATAGATTTCTTTCTTACTTTCTGAAATTAAGCCAAAGGCATCATTGAATCCTAAGGCAACTTTGCAGTATGACCATCCACAGCTTAGTTACTGATATCTTTATGTCAAAGTAAGAAATTTCCTCTAGAAAAACATTGACCCAGAAAAGCAAGGCTTCTTCAGCACATTGCTAGTAAAGGAATACACTCTGGCTTTTAATAAGCAAACCTTTATCATCCTTATTCCCTTTAGTGGCAAATTTCTTTGAAGTATATGTCTTCAATCCCAAATAAGTTCACATTAATTGACAGCATTACTAAAATCCTTTGTTCTAGTCCAACCAAACATTAAATTATAAATATGAATAGTCCTTCTTAAAGATTCTGGTGTAGTGATACCTAGGTTTACTTTCTGGATAAATTCAGGTTTTGATTGGGGAAAAGACTGATTAGGAATAAGATTGGTTCCTCTGCTGCATTGGGTGTGATTCATGGTCACACGAGTGCAATTACAAGGCAGCAAATGCCTATTTTAGAAATGTCAACATCACCACTCTATTATACATGAAGATGCAGACTGTCTGTCATTGGTGCAATGCTTGGATTGTTCCTGGATTTTTATTGCAATTGATATAGAGCCCTGATATAGACCTGACTACAAGCCAACTTTATGAGTTTGGATGTCAAGGTGAGTTGCCGAAATGTTGAGAACAGAGACCAGAAGGAACACTAGCAATTTAGTTTTTATTTTTCTTTCTAAAGGGAGGAAGAATATGAGCTTTGACACAGATCTGGGGGTGGAAGGCATGAGGCAATCAATAGTTGGATAATTAGAAGCCATGATTGATAGAATATATCAACCACGAGCCAGAAAGTCAAGTATTAGACTATGAGCTTTAAGAATACAAACATATAAACATGCCTATATACAGTATATAGTGTCAATCTATACCTGTGAGTAGTCAAAACATCCAAGATTCATTTTAAATTAGATTCTCAACGTTTGACATGTTATCTGAAAGAGATTAAATCTATGGAAAATAAGGGTAGTGACATGTTGAAGATGTTTTTGTAAAGAGTACCGTAAGTTCAAGAAACTATAATAGTTTACATTGAACAATTCTTTCTTTATAAATGTTGTGGGTAAAATGATAGCTTGGAAAGTAATGATGCTGAAGATATATATATAAAGAAAGGAAAAGAACGAGAAAAGGAAGAAGATCTTGCAATAAGAATTAATTTAAAAAGTATCCAAAGTAGAACGTTGTAAATACTGATTTTCATTAGCTTCATGTAAACTAAATAATTATGCCCTGAAAAAGTCTATCATAGAGATGACATAAGGAGGTTAAAATTTGGATTTAATCTTGAACATTGCTCAGGAACTGATATTAGAGACACTGTACATAATATTATTAAGCATGTTTGAAAATAAAACTGTCAAGACTATACAAGAAAAAGTATTTCTGAGGAATAATCAACATTGTGCCTGTAATAGAAAAAACCTTTGTTATTAAATTACTATGTGTTTGAGTTTTGTTTTATAAATGAAGAATTTTGCCTTTTCCTCTGGTAAATTTGATTCTATTACCTTAATTCTTTTTCTTTCCACCTTTTCAAACTTGCTCTAAATTTAAGATATTTCTAGGGTATTATTTAGTACCCATGATGCAAATTTCATATCATTATATCTAACTCTTCATCCAAGTCATTAATAAACTCACCAAAGATAGAAGAACAAGAACTAATCCTTGTGGTACCTTATTCAATTCCTCTTTCCAAGTTCATAAAGAATCAGCGATGTGCAATCTGACTGGGGTGCTATTTGTATCTAAATGATGACTTCTGGCAATTATCATATTGTTCATAAGGTCCCTACTGATCAATTTATTTATTGGGGATAGGTGGCTAAGAAGTAGGAAATCTAAATGAATGAAAAATTCTGCAGGTATCAATAGCAGACTGAGTGATATGAAAAAGATCTCCTGATTCATTAACCTGGCACATCGCTAATTCTCCAGAATTTTTCAAGGGCTAATTTATAAATATTCAGCCAGATCTTCATCTAGTTCCTTCATACTCCACGATGACATAGACCAGGGGTGTCAAACTCGTGGCCTGCAGGTCAGATGCATCATGTGTTGGCCATGCCCATGCCCGGTTTAGTGAATGGGGAAAAAGTCACGATATATCATGTGACGATGCTGTAACGCTGAGAGTTTGACACCCTGATATAGATCATGTCCATATAAAACAGAACTAAATTCCTAGCGCTTTATCCTACTTTTCACAATTCTGTGGTAGAAGATATTTTAAAAGTCTGTAGAAATTCTCAGTCATCCAGGTCATGGTTATCCCAAAGGTGCTTTTTCAGGAGGCAACTGGACTTGTTTTTTCTTTGAAGACATTTCGCATGTCATCCAAGAAGCTTCTTCAGCTCTGACAAGATAGTGGAGAATGGAAGGATGTTTTCTTGTTGTTGGAAGAAACAGAATTAAAATAGGACATTAAGCTCTATCTCTTCTTTATAACCTGTCAATATTTTATATTTTTACTGAGCAGCCGTTATACCTATTTTTTCCTTTTCTTTTGAATATAGCTAAATAAACTCTTTTTGTTGTTCTTGGCATTCTTTGCTGAATATTTTTTCCTCTAATACCATGTCAACAATTCTGGACTACAGGTGGTCCTCTACTTACGGCCATTTTTTTTAGTGATTGTTTGAAATTAAAATGGCACTGAAAAAAGTGACTTATGACTGTTTTTCACATTTGCAATCACTGCAGCGTCCCGATGATCACATGATCAAAATTTGGGCACTTGGCAACTGTCATGTATTTATGACCATTGCACTGTGGCAGGGTCATGTGATCACTATGTGTAACCTTCCTAACTGGCTTCTAACAAACAATCATCAGTGAAGGAAGCAAACAAACATCAGTCAAGGAAGCCCCAGATTTGCTTAATGACTGCATGATTCACTTAACTACTGTAGCAAAAAACTCTTGTCAAATGGGGCAAAACCAGCTTAGCAACTTCCTTGTTTAGCAGTGGAAATTTTAGGCTCAAATGTGGTCATAAGTGGAAGACTTATCTATACAGGCATTGCTCTTTTTTTCTATGCAAATCTTCACATTCCATGTCACAGTTTTAAAAGAAATTCAAAGTACTGACACTTTTTTCTGTATTATAATTTGTAGCTGCAGAGGTATTTTAGGTTAACCTTTGCATGCTGAATGTATGCAAACAACTGAGCGTGTGAAAAATATGTCCCTCAAAGTCCCTTTACAGTTTGAGGCTGCATATATTTATCTGAAGGCCTGCATAGAGAGCGTGCAGTCATTTCTAGGTATGAAATTATAGAAAACATGAACCACACATGGAAATTCTATATCAATTTGTAGAGAATGAATATCATTATATGTTTTTGGCTGCTCTTAATTTTGTCTGATTTCATTTCTACTAAAAGTACTTTACAATTTTTTTTCCTTCCAGTGGTTCTAGTTACTAATTTCTAGGATCTAGAAAACAAATGTGGTTACTTAAAAGTGACTATATCACCAATCAAGAGTAACATGAAGAAAAAAATCATATTACTTACCAATCTGTGGAAGCAGTTATTAAGGCAACACTAAGGATAATATATGGATTGGGAACAGTATAAAGTATTCCTTTATACTTAATCATGCAGGAATGTACACTATCATATTGTGCGACTTGAATCTAGGACTTGGGCCTTTTAAGCATTTGGGTTCTACTCTGCTTCCTCTTTCATAATTAATACTTTAATTCATCTGACAGCTTGGTGGATCATGTATTAAATATTGCATATGGGCTGTAATACCAACCATCTAGCTAATTGACCCAAAATTGAATCCATATCCATCATAATATTACCTTTGAGAAATTTGTTTCTGGTACAATTGCTCTTTTATTTGCCTTGGGTCCTTATTCCAGAATGGTTATGACTACATGCTTCTACATGCATACCACTTGCTTGCTCCTCCAAATTAAACTAGTCAGTATTATGCAGTTAGACTTAATTTTAGAAGTTGTGCTGTAAGATGACAAAATTCTTAATTCTAGAATCTGTGCTGTAAGCTGAAAAAACGTACGGCAAAAACATTAAACAACCAATAGACATCCTTATAAATGCCTCTTTTTCGCTTCTTAAAATTCCTGGCAACAGGAATTAATTATTATAAGAGACAAGTTAAACTGCAACATATGATTTCTATTTAAAAATTATCAATGCTCCGAAAAGCTTGTTCTATATTTTTTTTCGTCGAATTTCCCCATACATAGTCGTCCCCCCCCCCGAACGTGCTCTCTCTCTCTCTCTCTCTCTCTCTCTCTCTCTCTCTCTCCTTCACTCTGACACTCTCTCTCCTAAATTAAATAAAATGACTGTTATATGAGTGGAAACCTTATCTTAAATATATTTAAGAAATAATTTCTCTGAAGATGTGCTCCAGCATGAGTCCGAAAGCTCAGAAGACAAAACCTCTGGTCCTGGTGACCAATCCAGATTGGATCCTTGCAACATTATCCTGGGACATGTATATTCACCTTCATTCGCAGGTATATTTAAATCTATTTTTTCTTTCTTTTTTTTTTTGTATTTTCTCTTCCCTTTAACTGACATGGTATCTCTCTTGTCAGATCATATATTCCTTTATTCATTTTGTTTTTTAGTTTAATTTACTTTCAGGAAGATCAAACAACATTAAAAAAAGAAGCATATTTTGCTTATAGTAGCGGTGATTTCTTATATATGCAGAAACTTTCCTATTAATGTACATATGAATTATAATTTAAACTACAAACTCATATAAGTTCACTTTATAGATAGAATACAATTACATTTTAACTATTACCTGCAATGTTTGCCTGAGCACAGCCTAAAAGCCATTTTAAGGTGTATTCTGTATTTCAGGTTGTGGGAGAAAGGACCATAATTAGGATTTCAGTGATGAAAGTGGGGAAAATTTCCAGCCATCCAGCTCATACTGTTATAAAAGACCTTCAAACATTGGTTTAAACACAGTTAATTTAACCCCTTTCTCATGGAAAATAATGGACGACATCAGAATATCTGATCATAGCAAATGCCCTTAATGAATAACATTACTGAAATCTGATCAGTTAGGTTCATGTTTAACCCAATTACCCCAGCTTTAGATCTAATTTTCTTAACCTTGATAGCCTCCAACATATGGATTTACAGTAATTGTTATGCTGGCTGAGAAATCTCTAGAGAGATGCCAGTTAGAGAAGATTACTTTATATTAATTATTAAATTCTTGTTTTTCTGAAATAACATTTTGTTGGGAGGCCAAAATATAATTCAATCTATTGTCTACACATATTTAGTGGGATATAGACAATTATTTGATTTTGGCTGATTATTCTTCTTAGCTGAGGAACTTACTAAATGTCCATGAGGTAGTCAGAGGTTCTGAACTTACTCTATCCTTATGTAAGATATAATTCCATGTTGGAATACAAATAGCTGATGTAGGTTTTTTGTTTTTGTTTTAAGTCTACTATATAAAAGCAACTTTAAATCTCCATCCCAGGCTGAGCTAAAAGTATGGATGTCTTGACCAGGTGATTGCAGCTTCTTGAAGGTTAACAGCAGAAAAAAACTAAAAACTGAAGCATACTTTGTAAGGCTAAAATTACAATTCAACTAAATCCCTAAATATAAAATAAATTAACAATATTGTGCATTCTATCAGTTGCCAAAACTTCTCTTGAATAGCTTAATTTTCAAAAACAAATGGAGCCAACTTGATTTATCTCAGATTATTCTGAGGTATAAACGCTGCCACCAATAAACAATGATTATGGACCTCTGCCAGTTTGGTATGGTGGTTAAGGCAGTGGGCTAGAAACTAAAAAATGGTGAATTTTACTCCTGCCTTAGGCACAAAGCCAGTTGAGCCACCTTGTGCCACTCATACCACCCCAGCCCTTGGAAGTAGGCAATCACAAACCACTTCTGAAATCTAGCCAAGAAACCTGCAAGAACTAGTCTAGCAGTCAACTCTGACTCAAAGGCACAAATAAATAAATAAATAAACAAATTGACTTCTACATCATAGATTTCATGGAAACAGGAAATCACCAAATGTTTCTCCATCTTAGCTATTGCATTTCTTGCATTTACTAAGTGAAATAAGTACAGTGGTTTACTAAATATAGAGTAGGGCACCTACATCTCAAAGCAGAAACTGTATTACAATGGAATTAAGATGGCTTAGAAAAAAGCAAGACAAATAATGGGCAGGAAGTATAGTGATGTTAGTAATTCTGAAAACTTCTAGATATTGAAGTGTAAATTATAAGATTTTTATATGGCCATTCCTTTTGACTGTACTGCTCCAAAATAATTTTGCCAAAGTAGTCAATGAATAATATAAATTTGTTTTCTAATGAAAAGAAGTTTAAGCATGGCAGACCTTTGTTTGATTTTTGTAGGTTTTTAACATGAAGCTTCTTATCTGGCTACTTCTTTCTGGTATGAATTTGATGATGTCACTCAAGAAGGCCATGGGAAATTGTTAATTATGAATTTTCCTTTGTGGTGGAAAATCTTTCAAATAAGAGAGACAGCTTAGGTTTTATATCAGCTTGATTTTGACAGTTTTTATTCTTGAGCAAAATCTAGTTTTAATAACATATATTCTTGCTATTGATGGGGCTTTTGGCCTATTTTTAATTTATAAATGTTTCACAGAAACTCCATTCATTCATAACTTGTTTAATTTGCAAATACAACACATGTTTTATTCTAATAGGGGACTGCAGTGGCTTGGGCAACATGCTTAGGTTTTTACTACTCAAGGTTTTAGGGATTTATTCTAGAGGAAAATGTCAGAATGACAGTTTGGTATTTTCAAATTCAAAATAAGTAACTAAGCACAAAAAATGCAAATATGCCCAAGTTTTGCTGTGTGCGCAGCTGGCTTACAGTACGCCAACACATATAACAGCTACAGTAAGCCAACATATATAACAGTTGACATATAACAACTTTTGTCCATTCAGCCTTTTAGGTATCACTAAATAAATGTGTTCCTTCTAAAAGAAGATGGTTTGGTGAGATGAGCGGCTATATAAATTCAATTACTTTATGCTATTAATAATAATGGTGGCAATATTATTTTATTAATAGTAAAAAATAAAATTATCTACTTATAAACTATTGAAAGACTTAAGTTGCAATCTTATAGAATTACATAAACCAACAGTAAATCTGGAGTGTTTAATTTGAGTTTTTCATTAAAGACTGTGGGACAAAACTCTAGTTTGTGTAAATCATTAGAAGTCAATCCATATTTAGACACTTTCAGTGTATTTTTTCTTAATAAAAAATTGGCCAAATATTTTTAATACTCTGAAAAGTTCAAAGACTAGATTCTGACAGATAATATTGGTTTCCTCATTTTGGTTTTTAACTAAAATCACTAGTTGATTTTTATTGCATAATTATTACATGGTTTGAAGGACTAAATCTGAATATCAAAACATAACTTCTCCATTAGTACAGAACATTAAGAGTTCAGTCAACCACGAACGGCTCCTTGGCAACTACTGCAACAGTTAATTAAAATCCTGTTGAATTACAGAACTATTCTGGACTTAATTATTTATGCATTGAAACTCTTGTAGTTTCTAGAATGAAGAAACAAAGAAAGGGGCTATTTATCCATTCACCCAAATGAAATATTATGGATATTTGTAGAAATATATTTGTGTTTACCACTATGAGTTCTACTCTTATGTTGAATTCCCTCTTTTACATCAAAGATGTATTCTACTAAAGTTTAGATAGCAAATGTATAATTAATTTTTGAAAATAAACAAGAAAGCTCTCCTATACTCGTATCAGTTAAAGCAAAAATCTGAAATCAAATTGGTCACTCCTTTTCAAATTTTCAGTCAGGACAGACATCTTTCTGAATGTCTGATCAACTTTTAATTGGAAATGTTAATGTTAGTGACTGAAACAGGCATGGCACTGATGTATGCAGAATATGCATAAAATGGACACACACACACACACACACACACACACACACACAGAGAGCAATTACACTTATATATCCACTCCATAGTGCTTTAGAGCATTCTCTAAGTGGTTTACTGAGTCAGCATATTGCTCCCAACAATCTGGGTACTCATTTTACTGATTTCGGAAAGATAGAAGGTTGAATCAACCTTGAGCCAGACAAGATTAGTTAGTTAGTTACTTAGGATTAGGAAGTCAGTCAACTTCCTAATAGTGAGGACAATTAACCAGTGGAATAGCTTGCCATTAGAAGCTGTGCGTGGTTCATCCCTGGAGGATTTTAAGAAGAGACTGGTCAGTTACTTGCCTGCAATGGTATAGGGTCTCCTGCTTGAGCAGGGGATTGGGCTAGAAGACCTCCAACATCACTTCCAGCTCTATTCTGGTTGATTGATTGATAAAATCAAACTCCTGGCTTTGGGCAGAATTAGCCTACAATACTGCTTTCTAACCATTGCACCACCCACAAATGTACATATATACACAACATACACACAAATACATAATGCATACACAAAAACATATGTATACAGGATATATATACATAGGCTTTGAGATATTATATTAAGATACATTCCCAATTCCTATCTAATGACATGAGAAAAATATTACAATTCAGTACATCTTCAGTACAAGCAGATGTGGAGATAAAGTATATCACTATATTAAGAGAGTAGGTTCATATTAGGAAAACCCAGCTGTATGCTGCAGTCTTCCAACATACCTTTCAAAATTCTCTCAGATTGTATTATTTTCCTAGACAAAGACTCCATCAGTCAAGCTGCTTCAACCCCACTAACATGAGAATACTACATAGAAATCCACTAATCATTAGAGCTGTTCACTTTCTCTTCAACATTTCCTCTATTGACATAATAGCAGTGTTTCAATATTTGAGGGGCTGCCACAGAGAGGAGGGGGTCAAGCTACTTTCCAAAGCACCTGAAGGCCAGAATAATGGATGGAAACTGAACAAGGAGAGATTCAACCTGGAAATAAGGAGAAATTTTCTGACAGTGAACGCAATCAACCAATGGAACAGAAGTTGCCTTCAGAAGTTGTGGGAGCTTCATCACTTGAAGCTTTCAAGAAGAGACTGGACTGCCATCTGTCAAAAATGGTGTAGGGTCTACTTGGGTGCATGGGTTCGACTAGATGACCTACAAGGTCTCTTCCAATTCTGTTAATCTGTGTCTATTGGAATTCTGATGCTAAAAAACACTGGCTTTAGATGCTTTCATTGCTATCTACAGACTGGAACTTGAAATTTGAAATCAGACCTTTCTTTCTAGATGATCAAACATAACCTATAGTCTCTGAGATAACTTCCTGAGGACTGTTTGCTTGTATCTGAATTTAAGGTCTGTATGTAGGACCTTTCTTATTACTTCTTTGGAAGGTCCTTAAAATTCTCCTGAGCTTTGCAATATAATTCTCCTGACCTTCTATTACAATCCGTATTGTATTCTGAGCAATCAGATATTATGTGGGTTATTTAGCTTCATTAATTCTAAGCATGGCTATATATGCTAATCAATAATGTATATCCCTTCAGAAATGTAATCCTTAAAGAAACTGCCCCACAGTATGTTAATGGTAGCTCAAATTACTAGACAAAAGAGAGAACAAGATCAATTTTATAGAATTGTTCATTAGTAGGTGTGGGTGAGTAGGGTGCATGCATGTGTAGGCAATAATGGCAATCATTATTTGAAACTCAGGCATGTAATGAAAATAGCTATTCATTGCCTCAAGACTGATAATATACAGAAAAATCAAACTTGCATAGTAAATTGTCATTACTAATGTAGATAAGTACAATATTTCAGGCTGCATACAGCTCTCAGGCATGACATCGGATATAGGTAGGAATGTCTCCATATTCAGAAATGCAAGTTACAAAAATTTAAAAGTATAAAAAATTCCAACAAAATAATATATCACTGTATTTATATTAATTGTATTTACTGTATGTATTTATAAACACTAAAAAGTATCAAAATAAAACTCAATAAAATCTAAAAAGATGCAAAAAAGGGAATCTAAAAGGAGGGCTAGGAGCCATAGATGGCAGGAAGGGGAGCAAACTAGATCTTCCACAATACAAAACATTTTAGAACGGCAAACAAGGTGTTCAGTAAAACTGGTTTATGGCACAGGTCATCTTCTATTGCTGCCACGCAGAACCTGACAACATTATATGTTGCAGCAGAGTCAGGTATCTGAAAACAGCAGAAAGGTATCCAATTGTGCCACTTGCAATAATGGTGAGATGAAGGAGTGTGAGTGTCTTCGTATTGCAGACACTGAAGAAGTATGTGTCCTGGTGCTTCCAGAAGATGTTCAGAGTCATAGGGGCAATGTGTCTCCATTATGCAATCTCCTGTATCAGCCTTCAATGACAGCTGAGAGGATTGCATGACATTGAGCTCTCCAAAGATTAGGAGCTTCCAGATTAGTTGAAAATTCCATAAGGGAGGCGGAGTTGGGTTGACTGACAATAAAGGTTAAGGATCCGTCTAGGTCCAACTGGCACTCTGTGCCTTTGTGTGTTTCTGATGAAAGATAGGAAGGGAATGAATTTATGCATACAATTGTATATAGGCACATGTGTCAGTAGTTTATTTATGAAAGAGAACGGTTTGTGTATGACAGGGATTCTCAGACTAAGGCCTGTGGGACGGATACGGCCCACCAATGCAAAGTATCCGGCCTGCGGAGTGGTGGGATTTAGCCCTGCCCCTCACCCTGCCCCTCGCCGTCGGCCTTATCTTCCAGAGAGTATCCGCTCCAGCCACACTTCTGGTTAGTTATTTCAACAGTTGAACCGCACTTCTGATCGCACTGCAGCTGCCGAAGGTAAGGTCAAAGGGTGAGGGGGAGGGCTGGCTGACTGAGGGGTGAAGACGCTGGTGCAGCCACGTGATCCCAGGCCAGTGGTTGGGCAAGGGAGGGGCAGCTGCTGGCTTGCATTATACTCAGGTATTCCAGGGGAATGAGGTTGTCTTAAAGAGCATTTGAATGAGTTTTAGCCAACTTCAGCTGATTTTGAAAAAGCTAGGAGACATGGATTGGGAGATGAAAAACATCCTGAAAGGCTGAAGAGTGCAGGTGCAGAGAAAGGGAGCAAGCGAGCTGTCAAGGAGGATGGCCGTCTCCACCCCTGGAGAGGGAGGCAGGAAGGGCTGGCTGGCCGGCGGATTAACACCGCTGAGCCCCCACCTTGGGGCTTCCTTGCCAGATCTGTTCCGAGCAATGCCTGCCTGGTCCGAAACTATGTGCTAGATGTGCGAAGCCCTTGCTTGAGCCTGTTCCACGCATTCAGCACATGCGGAGGAAGCTCCGGGGTGGCCAGTGATATTCCAAAAGGGGATTGAGACCACTGCAATGCAAATAGAATGGAATGGAATGGAAATAGGAGAGAATGGAATGGAATAGGGATGGGATGGAATAGCAGTAGCAATAGCAATAGCAATAGGATGGAATGGAATTCTCTTCCCCACCCATTTGCTCTTCTAGCACACTTTTCTTTCCTGAGAGAGAGAGGGGGGGGGGAAGAGGGAGGGAGAGCAATGTTGATTGTAAGCTCCTTGGGGCTGAGAAGAATTGCTGCAAAACTGAGTTTCCTGAAGTGGACCACTAGACTCCTA
>JANHFL010000870.1:132134-142467 GCA_032468155.1 Oxyrhabdium leporinum
TTTGAACCGCTAGATTGAATCAGCAGAAGTGGCCTGCAGTTCAACACTCTAACCACTGCGCCACCTAGGCTCTTTTAGATCCGGTTTTCACCAGCATAGTGCCAATATAACATGCCCTAATATAATGTTCTTTGAGGAGATCTCATGTCTCAGAGTTCTTTCATTTTGGGGGGGGGTGTTAGTTGGGACTCTGACACCAGGAAGGTTCAGAGCCAGCAGGAATCCAACTGCCTGCATGAAGCATCAGCCATCTCCTCACCGAAATGGTACTTATTTATCTACTCGCATAGAGCATGCTTTTGAATTGCTAGGTGGACAGAAGTTGAGGCTACTGATGGGAACTCACCCCTACTGCTCAGTGCTAGAACTTGAACCGTTGGAGCAGAGACCATCTTCAGTGTCATTAAGCCACTTAGGATACAATAAAGTTAAGGTTAATGTAGAGTACAAAAATCATTATGTTAGAAATGCAAGATGGATAACATGGAATAGGTATAAACCCAGACTTGGCCTGAAAACGTTTTTATGGGTCTCTGAGCATGAAGCATTTATAAGGGGGAAAAAACAGCAGGTAGAGATAAATAATTAATCTACTGAGAGTTGTTAGAACAAGCAGAGAATATAAGATGAAATAAAGAGAGCAACTGGCCTCAGAGAGATTTAGTTTTCAATAGTTTTGTATGCATAGTTATAAGATATAAGACAGAAAACAGAATATTTGGAAATGAACAACAAACAGAATACAGAATTTGAAGTTCAAATATGTACAAATGATGAATATCTAATTGCCCAAATGTGTAATTGCTTGCTGAAATTTGAAGTGGAGGATGAACAGTAAAAATTAGCATGGTAGAATAGGCTAAGAATTTTGGAAATAATGTATTGTTGGATCAATGGAAAAAACATAGTTGAAAGGATAAAAAGTTATGTTCTGTTATAATCTAAAAGAGAATATTTAATAAAATGACGCATTATAGTACATGATTCAATAAAAATTATCTAGAATGTATAAAGGTACTTCAAATTTATGTTGGAAATGTTGGCAACACAAAGGGTTATTTTATCATGCTTAATGGACTAGTAAAAAAAGCGAAACATTTTGAAATAATACATACATGCTGACATAAAGAATTTCAAAGTCTAAGATTGAACTGAAAGTAGAACATGTTTTTAAATGGACAGCCAACTAGGAAAAAAATACGTGGCAGATCACTGCTGCAAGGCAGTGAAGAAAAATGAGAAAAAAATGGAAAAATTCTGAAATATCCACAAACAAGGAAAGGTTGATGAAGATGATGGATCTAGCAGAGATGGCAAATTTGATTTGTTTGCTTAGAGAAAGATCAATAAATTATATTTATTAGCACTTTGGATCCCCTTATGGATCTTTGATGAAAAAAGAAAAAAAGTGAACTGATGATTTATGGACTTCATGATTAGAAAGAAGGAAACTTTGATGTAACTTTGGAGAGAGAGTGCAAAATATAAAAGTACTTATAGCTGCTGTTAAGAACATTGGAAGCTGAGATTCTGACTTCCAGGGAAGAAATGGCAAACCAAAGATGGCTCCACTAAAAGCACAGCCAATGACTGAAGTGAATGAAGAGCTGGCAAGTAGACTGATTCTTTGTAATTCCTTTCTGGACAGGAAGATGATTTTACATGACCCACAAGTGCTCCATCTAGTTGATCCTGATGAGGAGACTGCAAGACAGCAGTCTTTGGTGGGTTCTAAACTTCTGAGAGATGAGGGAATAGTCATCTTGCTAAAACCAGTCAGCAAACGAAATAAAGGTTATAATTAAAAGAAAAAAACATTAAAAATGACTTACTAATGAAATGAAATATTTTAACATTGTACATATTGAAGGATATTTTTGAACAATGCACCCAAAAGTTAATTTTAAGAGTGTCAAAGTGTATCAACTTTGTTTAAAATATTTATGGAAAGCAAACACTTTTTTTTCCAGATGAGATTAGGACTGATCTGAAAGTGGATTTAAAAGTGAAAGGCTACAAGAATGATATAGAAAAGGATGCTATATAGGACATACAAAAGAAACCAGCAGATGCCTTATTAATTAAAAATAATTGTAATTAATGTACAAATAATAAACCAAGAAAGTGAGATGGATAATTTTCCTATATAGAATTTACAAAAGAGACTTGTTAAACTTTTGAAGAACTTTGAGAGGGGAAAAGGAAGATGAAAAGAAATCAAGTTCTAGGACATTATTTGAAGGAAATAACTATCAAGATTGGGAATATAAAGTTGATTTAGTTGATCAAGGTTAAAATAGATGTGTTATCTCTGTTAATCCTTAATTGAATTTTGCTGATCACTACTAAAACAATGAGGCTTTAAGGATGTTCTTATAAATAAGAGATGGGATATCAGAAAAAGAGATCGTTAGTTGTATTTTAAGAAAAGTTGCTAAGTTACTAAAATTATACTAGTGATCAAGATTGAAGTAATTTCTTTACATATATATATATATATATATATTATGTTTTATTTTTTTTAAAATTTTCTGCAATTTCTGTTTTTTCTGGAAAGCCACTTCTTTATTATTCTTACTTTTTTCTTTTCCCTTGTTTTTTTCCTTTTTCCTACATCTCTTTCATTTAAATATTACTTCTCTCCATTTCGTTTAACTTTAACTCAAAATATGTATTGTTTTTTCACTGTGAGAAAAGTTCTTAATCAAAATTATACAAACATACACACATAAGAAAAATCGGTTTGTTGAGTTGAAATCAATAAACATCAATGTATATTTGTGAAATGAGAATCTGACCATCATGATAAATGTGAAAGAAAAGCAATTTGGATTTTCTCTCTCTCTTTTTTTTTTGCTTGTGGAAAAAATAGAATAAAAATGCAATAACTCTTTTTGTTTTAGTCAGCTGTTAGGTATGGCACTTTGATATTTGAAGCATCTCAGAAACTGATCAGTTTGGAATTTATTTACCTTTTTTTAGTTTAAAAACGTAACCATTCTATGACCCAAAAGTGGTTTTACATGTAGTCCTTGACTTTCAACCACTATTGGGATGGGATATTTGGTTACTAAGCAATACAGTTGTAAAGCAAGACATCATGTAACCACATTGTTTAACAACTGCAATCTTGCAATTCCTTCAAAGGTCATATGATATCATTCACACAAGATGCATACTTAATATTGGGAAACAGAGGACTACCCTATTGTTAAATTAAATATATTGCTAGCCTTATCTTCCCAAGAGTACTATTAAAAATGCTGTCCCTTTAAATATTGTGAAAATGTGGAAAACTGTTAAAAAGCACCCAGCCTGGCAGGGATGATACATCAAGCACAGAGGTAGCCTGGAGTCATTGTGCAACCACAAAAGGGCTGGGTCCAAGCCCCCCCCCAAATGCCTTAGACCCTTATCTACAAGGAACTTAGGGGGGGGGGGTCAGACCTAGCCCTTTTGCAATTGCATAGTAATTCCAGGCTACTTCCATGCTTGATCCCTCCTCCTTTCCAGGCTGAGTGCTTTCCCAACAGACTCCAGATTCAGACATTTAGGATAGAATAGAGAGAGTCACTTTCAATGGTGCTATCAGATATTGGATAGGACTCCAAGAGAATGCGTAGGATAGGCACCCCAGCAGAATGAGCTGTTGGCCCAAATATAGGAGGCTAGCTTAGCATATCTAGAAGTAGCAAAGCCACACACATTACCCTATAAAGAATGGGCTACTATAACAGCATCAAATCCAGAACCAAAAGTGACTTAATAGACTAATCCCTTTACATTAGCCTAGACCAGGGTCCCCAACCTATGGGCTGCAACCCACTGCTGGGCTGTGACCTATTCGCAACTGCACTGTGTGAGTAGTGGGCTGGCATGTGCACACACTTGCATAAGCAGCAGGTGCCGGCATTCACAGCCCCACTTGCACAAGTGGTGGTGTCAGCGCTTGTAGCCCCAGTCACGTGAGCGGTGGGCACCATCGTTCGACAGCCCCACTTGCGTGCCTACTACTCATACAAATGAAGCTGTGTGTGCACAACTGCCCCTAACACAGAACCATTCTCTCTTCCTGCCCCTCCCCCCCCCCCACATGCTGGGCTGCCAACCTGGAAAGTTTGAGGAATGTTAGATGCTCTATTAAAAGATTTATAGAAATAGATTTGAAAGATGGAAGAAAAAAATCACCTCTAAAACTTTTATAATTTTGAACCAAACAAATGGCTAAACAGCGATTTTATCATCTGGGATGCCTTAATATTATTTTTTTTTCTTTTTAGTTCCAGTGTTCATTGTTGCTATTCTTATTAGGTTTTATGGATTTGTTTATACATAAGAGATAGGATAAGGAGTGAAGACATAAATATTTGTACCCTCAGAGGCAATGAAGAGTTACTAAATTTGTTTATACATGATGAAGGTTGGAAGTCACTTCTTTATATATTTCTTTTTCTTTATTATATTCTTATTTTTCTCTTCTTTCTTTTTTATTGTACCTTTTACTCCTTTCTGTTCTGCTTTCTTCCTTTAAGTTTATTTTATATTTGATTTTACTAGAATTATTATATTATATATTATATTATATTACATTAAATTACATTATATTAATGTTATACTATATTATATGTTAGTAATCCTCGACTTACAACATTTCATTTAGTGACTGTTCGAAGTCACAATGGCACTGAAAAAAGTGACTTATGACCATTTTTCACACTTATGACTGTTACAGAATCCCTAGGGTGATTTACACTCGATGCTTGTCATATTTATGACCGCTGCAGAGTCCTGGGGTCATATGATCCCCTTTTGTGATCTTCTGACAAGCAAAGTCAATGGGGAAGCCAGATTCACTTAACAACCGTGTGACTAATTTAACAACTGCAGTGATTCACTTAACAAATGTAGCAAGTCGTAAAATGGGGCAAAATTCACTTAACAAATTTCTTACTTAGCAATATAAATTCTGGGTTCAGCTGTGGTCATAAGTCGAGGACTACCTGTATTTAGGTTCAATAATTTCTGCTTTTTTGTAAAGACAGTCAGGAATTATATGTCCATCTTTTTTCTTAGCTTCAAGCTAAGAACAATATTTCTTAAGGTTAAAGTGAGAAGGAGAGACAACATTATATCCTGCATGACCAATTACAGTTATAACACTTTTCTTTTTATTACAGTAGTGTAGCATAAACAGAAAATGATTTATTGACTATCACTCAATATATTTTAATAACTGATCTTTAATGGGTTAGGGTTAATTAGCATGATTCAACTCCTCTTTGTTCCATATTAATGGTAACTGGTAACACTTATCAATGAGAGATGAAAAATTATGGATAGGTGCCTTTCATATCAGTTCTATACCAGGCAATGCTTTCAAGTGGAAGGAATTTTCCAGAACTAAATAAAGATGGTATAATTTCCAAGGGCATATTACAATAAGATATAGTTTAGCAATGCAGAAACCCAATTTTGATCAGCCAAAATCTAGTAAAGCAGATTTTAGAAAGGCAAAATCCAAAATTGGTCTCAAATCACCAATAAGGAATTCCATATTAATGGCTGATAGGATTGCAGCTTCAAATAGCACCACCTTTGTGGACCTGCTTAATTCAAGATAGGATTAATAAGGAAGGAAGATCCAAGTTCTACTGTGGCTTTCTGGTTTAGAATTTGAGAATTGAAATCTCTTCTGTTCTGGCTGGAGAGGGGACAGCAAAATCCCCTTTGATACAGCTTCAGGGACAATAGGAGCCATGGTGGCACAGTGGTTAGAATGCAGTATTTCAGGCTAACTCTGCCCATAGCCAAAAGTTCGATTCTGACCAAATCAAGGTTGACTTCTGAGGTAAAATGATAACCCAGACTACTGGGGACAACATGCTAACATTGTAAACCTTCCAGAGAGTGCTGTAAAGCACTGTGGAGCGGTATATAAATATAAGTGCTATTGCTATCACTATCTATGCATACCTCCTGATCTGATATTTCTTCAAAATCCATGGCCTTATTCTTCCAAAGCTGAGACATTTGATCCAGGATCATTGCAGTTTGCCTTTCCTCATATGAATATAACTTGACAATAAAGAAAGCTGACAATCGTTCTTCGAATGGTAGACTAATTCTTCTTTTTTTTCTTCCACTGTTCTAGCCAGAGTTACATACATTCTACCCAGGCTACAACAAAGCGGGAATAGATGTGGATAGCACAGCATTACTAATTATGTATTTGTACATGATCAATGTTCCTTCCATCTCTGTTTTACTGTCTCTGCCTTAAAGGATGAAGCATGGTTCTTGCCAGGCAGAGATCTGGTCCTTTTAGGAAAAGTATGTAATTGTGAATCATCACATGCAACCACCAGGCTGAATTTGCTTTGTTGCAAGCACCTTTTAACTCTGTTTCAGTCCCACTTAAACCTTCTCCATGTCATAGAAGGGCATACTCCAAAAGGAACATCTATAATAAAGCTCTAATGACACCCTAGCCTTGAGAAGCATTGTCTCCACTCCTGTTCTGAAAGATCATAAAAAAAGCTTCATACTCAACCCAGAGTCAGGAAAAATAAAGTTATAGTATTACATTCGTGTTATGTATTTTAGTGTCTTAGCAACGGAGATCCCACGTGATTCGTATCTTTGGATTCCATTTTCGATAGATTTCCTCAGCAGATTATTGGCACTAGTAATTCTTTACCAAATGATTTAACTCTTCATTTTAATCTTGCTTTTCTGCATGAGATGTTAACTGCTGTCTTATGCATAATGATATTACTCTCTTCTGAGGCCACAAGAATTCTAAGGCGGACAGCACACAGATAGAGCAAATCTGCATTCTACAGTTGAAGCTACTGAATGCATATTTTTTTATTCACCACTTCTAGGATTTTGTAAATAGGTAACATGGTGACCGGAGGTCAACTGTCACTCTGAAAGTCAAAGGAGAAGAGAATGTGAAAAGAAATGAAAGGTTGGAAAGAAAAAAAAATTCAAGGACAAAGTCAGAATGATACAGGATGAAGAAAAAAGAAACATCAAATTACAGAAATACAGGAAAGGAATAAACTATCTAAAAGCCAGTAGATGATCTACTGTAGCCCTTTACCCAAGGAAAATAATGTTCTGTGTAGCTCAATGGTATATGCTTTTTCTTTTTATTCATCATTTATTTATTTATCAAATTTACATAGCTACCCATTGCACTAACGTCTCAAAGATGCTTTTTCAAAAGACAACTGGACTTTCTTTGTTTTTCCTTGAAGACGTTTTGCTTCTCATCCGAGAAGCTTCATCAGTTCTGGCAGGGTGTTTACACAATTAAAACACAAGCTAAACAATCAACATAATTCAAAAATTAATACCAATCAGAAATATTAATAATAAAGGGAAAGGTGCAGTCTAAACTTATACACAATGAAGCCATCTAATGGACTTTCGTGGGATTCCCAGGTCTGATGGCATAATCAAATTCTGGGGACCTCTCAGAAAGCCAATAAGTTTGGGGCGATCTCACCTCAGGGGTGAATGAGCACCACAGAGAGCCGGTGCCACATCAAACAAAGCTCCTCCATGGGACCCACAACATGTCCCTCTTCCTGGGCCTGATGGGACAGATAGATTTTACTGGGGAGAGGTGATCCCTCAACATGATTATGTTTAAACAATTTCTGCATTCCATATTGGTCTTTAAATGAATAGATTTCTGTATTTTAGAGAATGTTTAGGCTTCTTGCCATAAAGAGGCTAAAGCAATCAAAGTCTCTATTGAAATTACCATACACACTAACAGGGGTGTACCAAGAAGTTAGAAAAGTATAGCCTTGTCTGTCACTCAGGTAGATTGTTGGGTTATAAGCCTAGATTGTTGGGTTATAACCTTGGCTTCTAGGTGCCTTCAGGATCACCTACTGTTCTTTTATGTTTATACAATTATATTTTATTTAAATGGTATAATAAATAGCCATGTTCCTTAAAATATATGTTTATGATGCAATGGATAAATATTTCAAATAAATAAATATATGCATAATATTGCATAATCCTGCAACCCAATTTAGTCTTCGGAAATGTTTTTCTTTAATCTTGTCATCATTGAATTTATAAGAGTTTTTTGAGGTTGCAATTTAGTTTTGCCATTTCTTTAGTTTTCATATCATTCTAATCTCATCCCCATGTTATCTGCAATCTTCCCTATCCTGCTTTCAAATCAGTTTAGCATGATCACCATTTCATCCTAGAGTAATTAAAAAATTTCATTTATAAAATTCCATCAGGGTGTTGGTCCCTACTGACACTGAACCATTGATAATTGCTGTCTGCATGATTTATATTTTTAGGGTTATTATTAGATGATAAATGAGCAGAAAAAAATTAATGGGGATGGATAGAAAGAAAAAGGTTCTGATACACAGGAGATATTATTACGAAAGGTTTCAGAGTTAATTTGCAAATATTTTTATATGCCCACATCTTCTGCTATCAATGCAGCTTGTAATTGATAGCAATTATTTAGAGATTGGATATTTATTAATTCTATGCCGTCTCTCTTCCCCTGTATTTGATTTTTTCTCTCTCTCTCAGCCACACATTTTTTTCATAAGTATATGTTTTTGGAACTACTACATATATAATATAAAGGTAAAGGAATTCCTGTGGATTTTACCCTACTAGTCATGGCCAAGCATAGGGGTGTGAGCATGTTAATCTCTGTTTCAAGGTTACTGAGTCAATGCTGCCTAAAAACATTTCCACAGTTATGCAGCCAGCATAATGTCATAGAGCTAGAAGTGGTACCTAGTTATCTACTTGCATTTGCATGCTTTTGAACTGCTAGGTTGGCAGCAGCTGGGGCGAGGATGGGACCTCATCTTGTAGTGCTTGCGTCTCGAACCTAGGTTGCCAGTTTGTAGCATTTTAACTGCTCACCCACTATGCTGCCCCTACAAATATAATATACAGGCATGTATGATTACAAAGAAAAGCTCATAATGACAAATTCAGTAGTTTTTATTGAAATCAGATCTATCCCGCAGGAAACTGGACAAACTTTCCTTTAGAGAACACATTCTTCTTCTTCAACTTCCTGCCTTGTCCACCACACTCATACTCCTCTTCCTCTTTCTTGTGTAAAAATTAAGCTTTCCCAACACTCATCTATCATGAAGTACTTGATAGCTGATCACTAGTACTTTGAATTGTACCCATAACATGTCCCTCTTGGAAACCAGTGCGATTCACAAAGTAGCGGTGTAAGGTAAGAACTACCTGGCCCACTACCTTCTGGATGATGATATTACATTTCTGCTTTGATCTGGAAATATGACATTAATTAATGCATTCTGAGTTTATATAAAGTGACATCAAGTTACCTAGAATCTATGTCAAAAAATACAAATATGCTGGTATGTAGGAAACAAGTTTCCGTTATCTTAATTTCTTTTATATTATACTTCTTTTTTTTTTACAAATTTTGTATTTGTCAATTAATATGAAGTGGAAAGCATGTCCGTATACAGTCACAACAAATAACCTAATACCAGACTACTTCTTCAGTAAAAAAAAAAAGAGTCAAGTGGAAACCATTTGCGGCACAGTGTAATGTCACCATCACTGTGACATTACACTGTGCAGTCGAGATGAAGAGACACAAGAATATGAATTCAGTAAAGATAGGCCTGCGGTTAACAAGTCCTGGACACATTTCTGTTTGGAATCGACCTCTAATTTGGATTTGTAGAATTTTAAGGTGGATATGTGGGTCACATACTCCTTCGATGTTCCTTTTACACAGAGATTCAGAAAAAACATATTCTGGCAATAACCTCTAGGTATCCTGGCCATTCCAGCACTGCTTATCTCCAGTGGCTGCTTAAGGATGAAATAGTCCATAACTATAGTGCAGGTGGCTAGATTCTGTGCAGCAGCCCTGGGGATTCGAGGGAAACACGTGTCTAATCCACCATGGCTATGTTATATAACAAATGTGGCAAACCATTTGCACTGCTTATTCCTTTCCTTTTTAGTATTAAACTGACACACAATTTATGGATTGTACTTTTAGTATAGTTCGACCATGTATGATTGACAGACTGGATTTTATCATAGATTTTACTTGTTGCTTATTATTTTATACTACGTAGAATTTTTAATTGTATATTTACTGAGTAGTTTTATTTGTCCCGGATTCTGGTCTGTCTGTAATAAACTGAAGTAAAAATTGAAAAAGATATGAATTTGAATATAATTTTTAAGATGTGTTGTTGAAATGTGTTTGACAACATCATGGAATTTACATCTTCATTTAGGCATCTGCTCTGGGTGCTGAGCCTAAAAT
>JANHFL010000870.1:152527-167565 GCA_032468155.1 Oxyrhabdium leporinum
GTATTGCTTATAAGCTGTAAACCGCCCCAAGTCTTCGGAATGGGGCGGTATATAAATGTAAAAATAAATAAAATAAAAAATAAATAAATACACACTGTGGAAAGCCAGAGACTTAGCATAGCAAGTCCCTGTACACCGAGCCAACGGTGCTTTTCCAAAAGGCAACTGGACTTTCTTTCTTTTTTGCTTGAAGACATTTTACTTCTCATCCAAGAAGGTTCTTCAGTTCTGACTGAATGGTGGAGAATGGAATGATTTATATTCCTTGCAGTCATCTGATCATTAGCACTCTTTCTGAGTGTTATTTGCACTATTCAGGTGATTCTGAGGGCACTGATGAGCTTCTAAATGGCCTCAATGACACTCAGAAAGAGTCTTCACACCTTCCATTTTAATTTGGGAAGCAAAGCACTGTAGGTACCCAAATATTTCTAGTCCCAGGTTCATAAGATGTGGACATAGTCAATTGTGGCACTTGAACCTAAATAGTATTTCCTATTTGTTCTACCCACCCCCAGCAAACGTCAGGCAAACGTTTGCTTCTTAACCTAAGAACATTAAGAACTAAAGATTTTGGGCTTTCAGTTCTGAATCATATTCACAAGTTTCACATAAGAGATTGTATCTGCAGCTGATACAACAGTGCAGGGCATAACAATCAAAAGTTACGTTTGAAACTTCCATGAAGAAATTGAATGCAAGTGACATTTATTTTTGTACAACAGTTTCAAAATTTGATATTTCAGAAATTGCTATTTTTTAATAAAGTTTTTCCTATAATAAAAAAGCTCAGTGTAAAAAAATGTCATGGCACTAAAGGAAATATCCAATAGCTTATTTGAAGGATGCAATTATATTTAACAATCTGAAACACCTTACTCATATCATGGATTTTAGATAGTTGCAGAGATTTTGAATTTTATTTAGCTACCTTTTCATATAAAGACACAATGAGGGTGATATCATTTATTTCAGCTGTGTATAGCTCGGAAGAGTGATTTGATTCAGATGACAACTCATAAAAATTATTGAATATTGTTGATATACTCAGAATTATTTTTGGTAGATGGCAGCTATATATATTTGTTAAACATACAAACGTTGTTTCAACATTTTCCAACTGAATCTAAAATTAAAATATTATTTTTCACTTTTGATTCTCATTGTTGAACTGAATCTTTAGGTTTTTAGATTCTTATTGAGTCGGTGGCTTCCATCCATTCATTCAGTGATCATTTAAACTTGCAACAGTGCTGAATGAGGAGGTCTTATGACTACAATTCCAGCCATCACAGCATCCCATGGTCAAGATTTCCAACAATCCCTGCTAACTTCCCTAAGCCATAGGGTTCAAACTCTCCGCATCACATTGTCGTCACATGACATATCACAACCTTTTTCCCTTTGAGGAGCTGGGGTGGGAGTGGCCTGCATGTGATATATCCAGCTGGCAGGCTGCCAGTTTGACATCCCTGCCATAAGCAAAGTCAACGGAGTAGGATGTTGGAAATGGTGGTCACATGAAGTCCTCTCTTAATGATTTGTGATGATTCACTTAACAGAAGTAATCAGGGATTGCCGGAACAACTGTAGCTAAGGATACAGTGTAGCTAAGGATACCAGTGAGGCAAGGGCAGTGACATATGGTACAAGAAAGAGAACTCTAATCATTGAATGACCTTCCGAAACAGGCCTATTTTAGGGTTTCTCTAATGATATTTTTTTCAAATACACATTACCCTCCCAAAATAGAGTAAATTGTAATGATTGCTCTTCTTTTTATTTTCACAGTCTTGCTGTTCTTTTCTTACATTACATGTTTTTAACAGAGTTCTCCATTTCCAGAAAACTGAGATAGTTAGTTTGTTTAGGAGTGTAATACTTCTATTCATTTTCCAGTAAATAAATGAAGTATACTTTCAGTCTAACAATGGCCTGCCTGTTGCTGAAACAAGCAGAAGGAAGCAAGCTGCCGCCTTTTATGTGTCCTAGGCTTAACCTACAGTACTCTATGTCTCCGGCCCCTGAGCTAATATTTGTAGGCTGCCTTTCATGTGGGAAAAAATAAATATCATTGAAACCCAGCAAGAGCTATTCAAGCAGTATCATATTTTTTTCTTCACCATACGAATGAGATTTTCATAGCATCCTAAAGGATACTGGAGTAGTTTCTTATCTTCTGGGTGTGTTTTGCTGGCAACATTTTTAATTGCCCTCAATTAGAACAATAGTACTTTCTTGCTTGAGGATAAATTCCAAAGAGAATAACTCTGACCTTTTTAAACTCTTGGTCAAACATTCTTATTATATACATGGAGTATTGCTACAGCCATGTGCTCTACAGCACCACAAGCAAATAAGATTTTAGGGAGATTGTGATAAAGTTCAGTGGACGGAAAGTCCTCTTACTAAATGCAATCCCAAATCATGGTTATTTACTATTTTCTATCAGATATTGTTCTTAATTAATGTGGAGAGAATAAAATGGAAAAAGATGTGATCAGTGAAAACTTTCTGGGTTCTCCATTCAAATATATTAACTTGCACATTTCAAAAAGCTGTAATTGTCCATCTCATGAAGCATACTGTCATACCATATAAAAGATCATGTTGCAATGTATTTAACCTTTAAATGCCATAGAGCTTAGTTGCTTTTTTACAGTATAAAAGTTAAGAGATTATTGATTTACTAAAAAATTGTGACGATTGTATTAGCATGAATAATCATTAGATCTAATATAGTACCTTTAACCGAACCGTAATTTGCATCGCCTATTATATCACTTTTTTTTTCTGAAGGCGAGCTTCCCATTTCAATGATATTGGCAAACAGGCAATTTGTTCCCTAATCATCTTCTGTCAGGGTGTAAGTAAATGTAGACGCTATACAAGCATGCTTTTATTTTGTCTATATCTGTTTACACTAGAGAGTTGCAAGATTTTAATTGGTCTACATTTTATGCTAGAGGCTTCAAGATTGCCTCCCCTTAAAGGGGACAGGAGTCCCAATCAGATGAAAATCAATATATTGGGTAAAGGCAATGCAGTGTGTAATATCCATACTTTCAATATCCCAAATGGAAGTTTAAACATTCCTTCAAACTGTCTATTGTACCTTTGAAACATCTGGACACCCAAACATTATATTACTGTTATTGTTATTATCTTTTTAAAGGAAAATAAGTATTGATATACCAGTATGGACCATGCTGGAGATATGCAGAGTCATTGACTAGACAAAAGGGTCTAAAGCATTATTTAATTCAGAATAGTTAGATAACATTCAGAAGTGGCTTGGGCAGACACATTCTAAATTTACTGAACTATAAGAAGGAGAGGGAGGTAGAGCAAAATTAGTCTTGGAAGATAGCCAACCTCAATAAATGTAGCTTTAGCCTTGTTAAGGCTGGTTAATAATAACAATAAACTTGAGCTGAGTTGAGTTGAGATAAGCCTTCTTGTGGAGAGTATTTTACGGTCTGATCCATCAAATAGGGTTGACATCATAAAGGTGGTTGGAATAGGTGGTCAAAATAACAGTTATATAAGAGTTAATCAGCAAACCATTACTGTTTGAGTATGGACTTGTTATCTAACATGGATAAGTGGCTTACCCATAGTTAATATTAATTTTGGCTTAGGATATACAGTAATTGAGCATACTCTATGTTTCTATCCTATAAATACTCTTTTTTTTCATAGAGTACCATAATCTGTTATCATTTGTTCCTCTTAAGTCATAATCCATTTGTTAGATTTATAGCGTTTTATCTTTTAACATAGGAAGAAGTACAGTATAAAAATGAACTCTTTTATTATTCCATTTAGTTTACTTTATTAGGTTAAGGCCATAAAACAAATGGGGGTTATCGTTCCCTAGCTGTTCTCTTCTGGCAATCTAGTAATAATATCTAGAGTGATATGTTTAAATTTTGTTAACTAACCAGGAAACAATGAAAGAAAGAAATAGTTGGGTGATAAGACTGTAGTACGTTCCATGTACTGTATGTAACCCAATGCTTGTGTTGGGGTATATTGCTGTAATAAGTAAGCGTTGACAGCTAGTTATATCAGCCTTGTTTAAATTTGCAAACAGAACTTGACAAAACTAAAGCAAGTGTCAAGAGGTTGGTCAACACTTTGCTACACTACATAATGTGATACGAAGACATTTCAGAAAAGTTTAACGTGATAAGGAAAAATTGTGCGTTTGTTGGCCAAAAAGCCAGATCATCTTGATTGAACACAATGGACATGACATTCAAGGATTTCCTATTTTAAGGGTAGAATTGAAGCATCAAGAGTAGTCAATGTAAAAAGCTACCAGAATTTCATTAAAACATTTGCAATCAGCTATAAGGAGAAATTTGATAATTACATCTCTAATGAAAGAATAAAGTTTAATGTTAGTTTTCCAGGTAAAAGAAAATAATGGACATACAGTACATTTCTATCTAGTGACTTAGCTTGATTAAGGTTCATATATATGCAAAGAAATACTGTCTGCAAGTTATTAAAATGATAAAAATAATTAGAACTGAATAATTTTGCATTAGGAAAGACATGATTTTGCATTGATCATAATTTTTCAAGGAGCATAATTGGTATTCCAAATTAATGACTATCCTTACATGCCCATTTACTAACTTTATAAAATTATTCTGTTTTTATTACCAAAGAAACAGTAAGGATCTTTTTAAAAAGATTTCAATTTCATTTTTCTATATAACTTGTATTAAAACTTTTAAACAAGAAGATACAAACTAATATAAACTAGTAAAAAGTAAGGAAGAAAAAAATAAAAATAAATGAAAGAAAAAACAAAAAGTACAAGAAAAGAAAAAAGTTGAAAAATAGAAAACAAAAAAGATATAAATAACTTTTGAAATTCTTCATAGCAGTTGTTACAAATGTATTTTAACCTCTCTCTCTCATGATGTTACTCTTCATTCTATAACCTATCCTATGTAACCGTCAAAACTATAAATCACAAATTCATTTTTTTTAATTTTCACACAAAAAGTCCATAAGAGGATTCCAGTCACCAGAAAGATCTGAATTTCTGATATTTTAACAAGCATAATAGCTTACTTATCTCTAAAGGAAACGAATTCTCTGTTGAATAATCTCAGTTTAAAGAAAAGTTTGGGATTATGATGATAGGGAATATAACCAGCCCAGGATTGACATATTGGCTTGTGGAGGTTCTCTTAGATTAGCTTTCATTTGTAAACATTTCGTTAACTGCCAAGGTAACATCTTCAGTGTTGTGCTGGTGGAGAAATTAAGTGCAATATACAATTGCTTGTTGTACACAGTTTTTTATAATAATTGGATGGCTATGCTGTTGATTGTGGTTCTCTGTATGACTGTCACATGGTTAGCAGTTTCTTTTTATACTCCTGCTTATCTGGGTGTTAGAGAATAGTTGGAAGGTAAAGAAGGAATGTTGTATCATCTGAGCTGTGGTTTCCTTCTGTTTGACCTCTGGGCATGTCTTTTGAACGGTTCATGGATGGTATATCCTATCTTTCCTTTAATATTCACAGATTTTAAAATCACTTCATTCATTTTTCCATCTTTAGTAAACATTTTGCCAAATTCATCTACATGCTCCAGGAGTTATTTTTACCACTTATATGTAACTTGCAATTATCTACTCCATTTTGTCTGTCAAACATAATCTTGCATTTTGATACATTAGTTTTGAAATCCATATTCCTTGTTGGATTATACAGTCTATCTGACATTCAGTCCAATTCATTCAGGTTCTCTGCCAACAATACAGCAAAACTACATGCATATTATCATTTCCAATCAACCAACCTCTTGTTAGGGTTCCAATAGTCCATTCAGCATTCAGACACAATTATATACAAGGAAGAATTTATTAAAGAAACCATGCTGGCACATCTGGGAAAAAACTGAATCTGAAGCTTCCAGTTTTTCCTCACCCAAACGAAAATCAAAGATCTACCTCCTAGTCATCATCAAAGGTCACATTCCCCAATCCAAGTTCATATCCAACTTCCTCTCTCTTCCTGGCACTCTTCTTTCAAGTGCTGGTCTGGATGTCCTTGACTTCTTTGAAAAGAATTCTGTTTTGCCTACTAACCCCTCTAAGTGTATGAGAATAAACCCCCTCCCAATTTCCCATGTGCTATTATGTGGCAGCCGCAGAGGCCTAGCAATTATGGCTTCCAAGGCTGACACCTCTAACATCACCACTAATACTTCTTATACTTTTATGCAATCAAGGGCTATGAACTTATTTGTCTTACTCCCTATTCAGTACTGAATCACTTGCTAAACCTTCCACTTATTTTCATGCATATTTTCTTTCATCATATTATGCTCTAATACTATTTAGCAAGTATAAACTTTCAGTTCACATTCAAACAAAATATTCTATAATTCAAGCTTATTCATTTTTATGAGATGCTTTCTCTAAACAAATAACTGTGTAATACATTTTCTTTTCACGTTCATTCATTTCTTGATGACCTGCTGAAGAACTCAGGATAAAACCACATTACCAGGTTTTACATATTGTCACTTCCTGCATTCTCTCAATCAGAACTCTTCAAAGACACCCTTAACAATAACTCTGTAGTTTTTGCATTCCAGCTTACTACCTTTTAATTGTGGAAGATAGTGGAAAAATAGTGGAAAAATACAGACACACTTCTAGTCATCAAACACAGATGCAGTCTTATGCACAGATTAAAAAAGCTGCCCAGCTACTCTTAACAAACTAAATTCACACTTTAATATTTCCACACATCTTCAGAGTTACTATTTTTCAATATTGCATTAATATTCATTTTTTTCCCACAGGCGCTAATATTTATAGAATTTACTTCAATTCTACTGTTTGCATATGACTATTATTCTCATAACAATATCTAAATGCTCCTTTCAACATTTTCTCTCTTCACAATGCTTCAAAAGTTCATGTTTTATGTTTTTTATTTCACATATTCTTTGAATTCCTTGTTTAGTTCTCATTATCTGATTCCAAAACAATTTTTCCATTGCATCCTTTTGATTATTGCCATTAGCAGAAGCTTTAGGATGTTGTTATATAATTTTTATCACTCTGTTCCAAACAGCTTCCACATCCGTTTTCCTTAATCTACTTTCCATTCATTCTTTGAGGAGAATAATCCTTTTTAAGAAGAAAAATGGAATGTCAAAGGAAACAAAGCACTTCTGCACAATCAAACCACAGTTGCAATTTGATGATTCATTCCCTTTAAGATGGGTTAACCAGGCAGAACTACCCCAGTACTCTTGCTAGATCATCTGACAGTTTTTTTCCAGAGAAGTCAAACCAGCTAAGCAAGCAAGCTAATCATACTGATAGATCCTGTTTCTCTTATTCAATTCCCATTTGTCTCAACACTTCTTTTTTTTTTCTCTAAATATCAGCTACACCCAGTAGTGCTCCTTTTTTAGCCGTCATAATAACTGAAGTTAAAACTGTACCACTAAACAAATGTAGTAGAAGGAATCTGCAATATATTTCTTCATGGACCATATCTTGGGACCCTATCTATTCTTAAACTGAAAGCTCAATTCTAAGTCCAGAATACTCATTCAAAAATGATGATAAAATAAATTAATTCTGGACTCCCAGAATTTTGATATTGATATAAATGAACAAAGATATATTTGTACAGAGAAAAAGACAACAAGAACAGAAACAAAGACAAGAGCAACAATAACAAAAAGTCTAACTAGTGATAGTAACATTGAGGCACCAAAATGTCACAAAATGAGCCTTGGAATGACTAACAGGAAGCAACTAACAATGCACAGGTGGATGAAGAGACAAGGAAGATGAGCAAAGCAAGAAGATATAACCAGCCTCTTCCCGCTCTCCCCACCACTACCACAACAGCAAGTGACTCCTGATACATGAGATTATCTTCAAGGTAATGGGAGTCTTCATCTTTAAATTTAAGAAGGTTGATCTTTCTCCAGATAGGATTGGAGTGCAATTCAAGGACTTTTTTGGGACTTTCAGCTCCAGCTCAAAAAGCAGATGGTAGCTGTATCTAAGAAGGCCCTTCCACAGATTAGTCCTATGTACCAAATATGTGCTCATTCCTGGATTTCTGAGGCCCTTAGAAGTCATTCATGATTCATCCCCTGGTCACCTTGTATGTGCACTATAGTACTGCAATGCTCTCAACATCGAACTCCTCTTGAAAACCACTAGGAAGCTTCAGGTGGACCAAAATGGGGTGGCAACATGTCATTGGAAGCAAGCTGCAGTATCCAAGTAACACATTTGCTATGTAAATTACCTGGATTGCAGTAGGCTTCCAAGTACTGGTTATTGCTTACAAAGCCCTATCTGATGTAGGACATAATTATTTGAGAAGTTGTCTTTCTTCCACTGTTTCTATGGGGTTCTTGGTGCTCTCTTAGCATGGTGCTTTTCTTGACTGATGATGTTACCTAGTTTAGTAATGAAACATTTGCAAGGAAACCACCAAGCTCAGAGAGCACCAACAACCCTACAGTTCAACTCTGAGGTACAAATATTCACTTCTATTGGCCCCATTGTTTGTGCTACATTCAACAATATTATACAGAACTGGCATGTTCAGGTCCTAACTAATTAAGGGGAAATGGAATGGATGCCTTCTATATTATAGCATCTGCATTCTGGAATAGCATCCTTCCGGAGGAATCTGAACAGCCCTGACTTTGCTTTTATTAAATGTACCTTAAAGATCTGAATCTTTCTGCCAGTTCTTTGCTAGGATTGGGGTGTGGGCTCTCTGCATGAGGGTTGCATAAATTGTTAATGGATATTTTGTTCTTCTGATCTCTTGGCCTTCTTCTTCCTCTCAAATTGTTCCCGCATAAATTTGTTTTGTGTTCCACCCTCACTCATTCTTTCTATATGATTAAACTATTTCAAAGCAAATCTTTCATATAATTACCTTTTGTATTCAATACATATTTACACAGCATTCATTCATGCTTGACTTATCTCTTCTTTTATTATACACACATCTTAACAATCACATTCAAATTACTTTTATATCTCTTGATAGATCCAAGGGAATGAGTCCTAAGAATACCACTTAGCCATGCTGAACACTTAGTGCTAAACAAGGAACATTTTAATCTTGGAATTCTTGATTTAGAAATGGGAAGCCAAGAAACAACATTAATTCTATTACAGAAGTACAATGCACAAAGAAAAGAGACTAAATTTCAGTAAAACAGTTGATAAATGGATCTTACTTTTCCATTTGAACCAAATGCTGTTGGAACTGAAGGCATTGCTTTAAGGCTGGAAAGGCAGAGGGGAAAAATAATCCTTGCCAAAGTTAAAATTGTAAAATATGGAAAAATTTGTTGAGCAGCTGAGTACAACAGATGGAATGATCTTAAGGGAAATAAACAAAGTTTGGGAACGCAAGCAACATGTTCTAGCAGTCTTCAATAATTTCACAGATTTTTAAAAATCAGAAATATAATAGAAGCTTCCCAATGCTAAATATTTGGCAGTAGCATCCTACAGAAAAGAAATACATAACTAGAATGCATGAAATAGAAATTGGACCCATGGTGTACAGAGGAGGCAAGGTGCATTTTTGAGTAGGAAAGATGAGTGCCACATGTTAGAGTTTTGGAAGGAACAGAATAGTGTATTTTACCTTAATACCAAAAAGGTGATAAGGATTTGGGTAATGAAGGGCTAAATGTTATTCTAGAGTGGCATTGTTTTCTCAATCTAAAGATGTTCTGAAAAAAAATACTGAAGATTGGTGTAATTCAGGAATAATGAATAGTATGTACAAGCATCTTTGTATATGCATGAAGTTAGTCTTAATGTGAAAGGGTTGTGAGAATCTAAGAAACAAAATGTAACCTTTTAAATTGTTAAGGGCAGACATTGCTTATCTACAAGAGGCTCATATAAGAAACAGGATAAATCTTTGTTAATGACCTTCTTCAGCTTATTTCTAAATCTCACACTAGTATTCCAATGTTAGCAAATGACAAATGCTTTTAGTAAAATGGCAGGATATTCTGTTAATTGGTCTAATTGGATTGGGTGGACAGGTTTAACTTCACAGATATTTTAACAGAAGCTAAAGGCTTGGCCATTTTGGTTCAAAAGCGATATTCAATTGATGTAAAACAGATTATTATTATTATTGACATTATTTCTTATTTAATTGTATGTGCTAAAATAACAAGGACTGCAATAGCTACGGTTAATGTTTGTGGACAAAATTTAGATACTCCTATTACATTTTATGCATGTTTTTGACACTTGGATGAGTGTATTTATGACAAAATGATAATATGAGAAGATTTTAATGAATTACTGGATCCTGAGCTTTATAGAAATTCACCAGCATGACACCAATGATTAGTAGGGGAAATAATTAAGAATATAGGGAAGAATTGAATAGACCTCCAGCACTGGATACATGCAATCAAAATAGAATATACATTTTTAACATCACTGACTATATCATCAAATTCTAGAATGTAATACAATATGATATTTCTTATGTATCAGACTATAGTACAATTACATTAAAGTGTTCATTTCTGAAACTGGTCAAGGTACTGAGAAATTGGTATTTCAATGTCTCCTTATTGAATAATAAAGAATTTGTACAACAAATGTGGGTAGAGATTTTACAACAGTTTGATTGGAATTCAGAAATATCTAGTGCTCACATTTTTGAATGGGAAGCATATAAAACCTACATCAAAATCAAATTATTGCTCATGCATCATGTAAAAGTAAGATTAAGAATAAAAGAGAAAATAATTTGAAAGATGAACTGAAAGGTTATGGGCACCGATGGTTACATGTTCATCTATTACTTTGTACAGAAAAACACCAAAAAAGAAATATGAACTAAATACTATCATATCACGCCAGACATAATTCATCTAATGTGGTTATAACACAGACTCTGAGAGAACAGAGAAATCACTAATCACTTAAAACAAAAGAAAGGTAGGGCAATAATTCCAATTATTAAAGGGGAAAGAAATGAAATGGGGAAGACCTGAATTATATTCAGAATTATATAACGAACCAAAGGATATATCAGAGAAGATACAGAGGCCTTTCTACATAAAATTACCTGAGGAAGAGATTTAAAAATAGCAAGTGGTAAAACACCATGATTGGATGGATTCTCTATAGAGCCATATAAAATATTTATAGATCTTTTGGTACCAAAACTTTCTCAATTGAATGATGAGATATTTGATAAGGGAATTTTATCAGCAGCATTTAATCAGCTTGTATTATTATTATACCAATCATACACTGTGCTAATTATCGTCCAATCTCTGATTAATGTTGATACAAAGATCTTAACAGTAATGTTAGCAAATAGATTACAGCAAGTAGTATCATTTCTTATTAAGAATGATCAAGCAGATTTCTAAAAATTAGGCAAACAGCAGACAAATTAGGTTAATTGTACACTTAATAGACTACTTGAAAAAAGATCAGTTTGCAATTTTATCATTAGATGCTGGAAAAACCCTTGACAATATATATATAAAGTACATGTTGGCTGAACTAAATAGGTTAGGACTTCCTTTGGAATTCGTAAAATGGATCAAGATATGAGTTTTTTATATAGACAGTAAAAATTAATGTAACATTCTCTGCCATTATTTAAAGGAACAAGGATGTCCATTTTCAGCCTGTTTTTTTAATATCTCATGGAACCCTTGGTTTATGCTACCAGTCAGTCTAGGAATATTTGTGGACTTGTATCTGAATTTGAATACAAATTTATTTTATTGCAAATGATTTTCTTCATTTCTAAATTTCAATACTTTAAATAAAATAGCAGGATATTCTGTTAATTGGTCTAAAATGAAATTGATGCCGGTGGAAAACTCATTAAGGAAAATTAATTCTGTATTTATACTACATTCATTAAATATCTAGGTATGTGCATACCTAAGGATATAATTTAATTAGTAACGAACTAATTTAGTTAGTAACATATAATATAATATTAATAATTATTATAATTCATCGCACAGTCAGCCAGATGTTCGAACTGAATTTGGAATTTTTATCCACCTATCAAGTCCTTCCCATGGAACTGGGATAGGAAGATGTTGATGTCTGATGATCTTAAATATATTGTTACAGAAAGTAAGCTGTTCTGAGTAAGAAGAAGAGAATATATATTGCTAGATGACATATGAGATGAAGAGATTTCTGGTTGAAATCTTAGAGAAGGCGATAAGCTTCTAAATTTGTTTGTTCATGTCTTGAAGAAGGGGGAGTCATTTCTTTACCTAGATTTTTCTTTATATTTTTTTCCTTTTTCCTTTTTTTCTTTCTGCATTGTTTTTATATTTATATTTGTATTTTTAAACTTTAAGAAACTACTCCTTGATATAGTGTGTGAGTCTGTGCGATTGTGTGAATTTTTTTTAAGAAAAAAAAAAAGCAAGGGAATTGGAAGTAAACTGAGAGACTATGAGCAGTCTCCAAGGCTCCTTGTAACACTCCGGCAAAAGTTGGATGGAAAAATTGCACGCTCCACTGAAGCATTACACCCATCAATCAAATCTGGGAAAACATTTCGCTGATGTGTCAAAAAGGAAAAAAATGGGGAGGGGGTACAGCCAAGCAGAACAGCCCTCATTACAGGAGGATCAGGATGGTTAAAAAGTCCCCCAACAATCTGTCTGAATGGTGAAATGCAAAAACACGGGAGGAAAATAATCAGTCACAGGAGAAAAATAGATGTTGGCTTAAGGTCTCATTTGATGCCACACCACCCAAGGAAACCCACCCGTTAACTTGGGGCAAAGATGCCATGAAGCATGGTTTGTGAATTGGAAAACCCAGAAAGTCATCAATGTATATATTTTAGTGATGATGTTATCCATTCAGTTGTGTTCATCTCTTGGCGATTCTATGGGCCAGGTCTCTCCACATCTTGCATTACTTCTTTGAGTTGTTCCATTCTATGGCTGGCGTCACCTTCGATGGTGTCCACCCACCGTGTTCTTTGGTGGCCTGGTTTCCTTTTACTGCTAACTCTTCCAAGCATAATTGTTTTCTCCAGTGGATTCCCCGCATGACATGGCCAACGTAAGCGAGATGCAGTTTCGTGATTTTGCCTTCTAGTCAGTGACCTGTCTGGTATTATCCGCTCCAATACTTGCTTGTGGGTAACCTTTGCTGTCCAATTTTATCCTATTTTTAGTAGTGCTCCTCAAAATTACCTTCCAAAGCAAACACACAGTGGAATTGTGATGGAGGATGAAGTCCACAAATGTTTCAAGGGGGAATTAGAAGAATTGTAATATTGAAAGCATTGAAAGAGTCATTCTGGATCAAGCTAATGCCTCACCCAGTAGACCATTCCATGGCACCTCCACCTGATGCTCGTTCCACCTCACAATCCCTCCAAAGCAGTTAGCAACTCATGACCATCCTGCCTCCACCAACTTGGCTAAGATCGCTTCTCCATTGCTTCCTTCTAGATCATCGGTTTCCTGTTGCTAACTAGCTAGGGAAAGGTGGAGTTAAATGCACCATTAGTTTAGAGTCTTTGTGTTGCCACAAGAGATGAAAGTCCAGCCCTCCTTGAATTCTGTGGGCCCTTATCTAGTCCCAATGTACTGCTGACCATTACTTGACTAGATTCTTGTCTATAGCTTTGAATAAATCTTCTATGCAATTTTACGAATAGTCCTGATTCTTTATGACACCTATACCTTCATCATGCTCTTCTACTTTGAAATTCTTCACTCTTAGTTCCAATGGATCACCCCACTCTCTAATACAGTAAAAGAAGAGAATATGGAGAAAGTTTAGAAGTTTCTCCAGTTCCAAATTATCCGTTGTTTTTGAGAGGTGGTGGAAGACTACACTGTCTCCTTAACATGGACCTCTTGAAGCAAAGCATGATTAATGAGACAAAATCATTTGCTGCTCCCCAAAGCTTGGGTTTCACGAGTGCCCACCGTCTTGATCCATGCGGCCAGATGGACATTCTCCAGGGGACCATCGCATGTCCCGTGATGGGGAGGAGGGCACCCTGCTGGCAATTGGCTGCTTTAGCTAACTCCTTAAATCCCTAACCAAAGTGCCAATGGATCTGCAACATTTTTAAGATGCTCCAGAGGGCAGACGTTGATAAACGATGCTCCGGCTCAACCCCCTGCTAATTTTGGATTTGCGGTGTTTACAAACAGCTGTTATGAGCTTCTGAGGTCCAAAAGGGAAAGAAGAATTTTTCCTGTCTACAGAAAGACCAATCTCTGCTTTGGAATTAGTCCAGGAAAGGGGGCATCTTCTCACTCCATTCCCTGGACAGCTCCTTGCATCAACATGATTTAATGGGAGATATGAAGGACCTATCATTTCCATAGTTGCACTGTGACCAGGATAACTGCTTTATCTTCATTGTAAATGCCAGCATCAGATGGACACGGTGGCCTAGATACCGTGCCAGTGATAGCTCTTTATCAGCTCTATATCAACCAGATGCTATTTTGATGTGTCCTTCAAAGAAGGGAGATAACAGAGTTTTTCCATCCATGGTTGGATTTTTAGATCAGATCTTATCTCCCTAACCTTAAATAATTCTGTTTGCCATCGACATTATCTGAGGATGGAAAATGTAGTTGGACTGATCCTAAAATTGGATAGGTCTCATCACCGACCCATTTTACACCCATCATGACTTATGAGCGTGATGGCTGGGTGCTTATTATGGCTGTAAATCAAAGACTACTTGTTCCCTACATTGCAACCCTGCTTTATTTCAACCAGGGCTTCCACTAGGCTGCAAGCTGAGCCACCATCCCTAGAAAGCAAAGAAGCATTGACTTTCCCTGCCTCTCTGGGCTGTCCTTCCAAGGGTCCTCTAGAGTCCAGCCATCCAGATCTTCAAACCACGGACATCTGCAAAGCAGCTCCAAGGGGAGACAGAAAGAAAGAAAGAAAGAAAGAAAGAAAGAAAGAAAGAAAGAAAGAAAGAAAGAAAGAAAGAAAGAAA
>JANHFL010000870.1:167665-185982 GCA_032468155.1 Oxyrhabdium leporinum
AAAGGAAGTGTTGATCTTCCTCCCATATATGGGTAACCAAGTCTCCCTCACAACAAAAACATATATATATATATATACACACACACATACACATACATATGCATTAAAGAAGAGAAACAGTAATGAATAACTTGTGTAACATTTGACTTATTGCAACTTGGAGTGTCTGTCATCAGATTTTTGTTGGGGAATACATTCCTGTATGACCTGAAAAGCATAAGGTATTTCTTTTTAAAATGGTTCATCCTAAACAATATTTCCAAGTGATGCATTTACTAGAAAATAGATAGTCGCAAGGAAAACTATTAAGCCATAGACCAAAGTTGAATTAACTCCTGGGAGAAAAAGTCTGAGACCTTCAAACTTTTACTATAAAGACTTACACACACACACATGCACCTACAGAGAAGCTTATGGACAAGAAGCATTGACAGTTACAGGTATAATTAGTTAATGAAATACAAAGTACAAATATTTTTACAAAAACAAGAATTTTCTCTTAACCACTTGCTTACGAGAAAATTCTTGTTTGTGTAAAAAATATTTGTACTTCATATTTAATTAGCTAATTATATTATACCAGCAACTGGTAACATAATAGCACTGAAACTGCATCCTATAAATGGTATATTTAAAAACATAAATAAGTAAAAATATGGTAGAAGGAATGGTGCTTTTTTCAAAAGGCAGCTGGACTTTTTTTTTTCCCTTGAAGACATTTTGCTTTTCATCCAAGAAGCTTCTTCAGTTCTGATTGAAAGATGGAGAATGGAAGGATTTAGTCAAAAGTGAAGAAGCTTCTTGGATAAGAAGTGAAAAGTCTTCAAGGTGTTTCAAGTACAGTTGCCTTTAGGAAAAAAAACGACAATCATGATCTGGATGACTTGGAATCTCCATAAACATTGTAGAAACAATGTTGAGAAGTGTGCTAAAGTTATATTGTGCTAAACACAATATAATAACACATACACACACATATATATACACAGAGAGAGACATACATACACATGCATATATAAAGCACACACATATACACACACACACGTACACATACACATATAACTAAATATAAATATATATATAAAGCTAAATATAAATAAAACGTATAGTCAATATATATTCCCAAACCCGTTCCTCTTGATGAAAAATATGAGAAAGCTTGTGTCATGAAACTATATATTTTTTTCTTTTACCGTTGCATTCTATCACAGATGTTTTACTTTATCAGTGCACAGTTCATATTATTATACATCATTTGTGTTTATATGAAGAAGTGATTAGCAAGTGCATAAAAGAGTGAACTTTTTTTGTACGGAACCATCAATCTAAGGGACATGATATTTGCCTTTGTAAATGTGACTTGGCCAGCATTCCAAGGCGCAACAAGACAGTGCATGAAGTCGGGGCATGGATTCCATTACCTTTTTGAGTATGGCTTTGGGAAAAAGGGCATGTCAAGGGAGGGACAGCTTGTCTCCAATCTGTGTAGCTGGTACCAAAGCTTCTTTTACTAGAACATACTCAGAAGATATTGAGTCTGACAAAGAACATTATAATATGCATGTTTCAAATCAATTATATTCATTAAAACCTTTTAGACGTGACAATAACCTTCAAGGTTCAGAGTGTTGCTTTGTAAATATTTGACTTTTATGGGAACAGATTGAGATCTGGCTGTTCCAGCATTTATTTTCCATTACAAGGTACTATGAAAAGTCTGCCTGGGGTGGTGTGGGGAGGAGGAAAAGTCATTTATTAGAATATATACAGCAATTCATTAATACTCTTATAATTTAAATGTTCACTTTTTGAATCTTGGGTGATCATAAAACTGGCACACTACTTTGCTAACTACATAGTGTTACTTGATTATGCATACCCATGCAAAGGCATATCCTGAAGGCTATCCTATTTTATTTTAGCAGACATTCAAAATGGATATTTAGGTATGCATCTTATAATTCAATATGCAAAATAAGCATGTCATATAGCATTACTTTCAGTTTTCCATAATTAGCTGCAATTCTTTCTTGAATCAACTCATCCCTGTAAGGTAGCTTTGTCTTTACATATATCTGATTTGCATGTAATGACCTGGTTGGTTTGGGCTTTGCACGATGTATGAATCTATTGGTTATGGCTTGTTGTTAACAACAAATCAGTTTATCAAGGCTTGATTAATTAACTAAAGATAAAACAATCCTCCCGTTGATTGAATTCAGCAACGTGGTTTGCCAGCGTAGCATACTGTAGAACAGGGGTGTTAAACTCAAGGCCCGTGGCCCGAACCCGGCCCTCGGAGTGCTTAGATCTGGCCTGCGGGGTCCGTTTTCACTAGCAGAGGGTTGCAGGAGGCTGCCACTGCCGAAAATGGAGCTCAGGAGCCCATTTTCACTGGCAGAATGCTCGAGCCACAGGCGTCCCCAACACAAGTTATGTCAACCTGGCCACCCACCCTGGCTACGTCCCCCCCAAGGTCAAAAACAACCCTGATGTGGCTCTTAATGAAATTGAGTTTGACACCCCTGCTGTAGAATGTGTTGATCTACCCATTATGGTCACTGAGAATCGACTTCAGTGTGCTTTGTAAACACACTAAAAAAAACATGATTAGCAAACTACAGCTGGCATTTTGACTGAACTCAGCAGATACTACCTTCCACATTACATTTATTTAGATATCCTGAACATGATTATTTCACAAGTGATTCATTGGCATCCACCCAGCTTTCCCCTACTGACTCAATATTCAAAAGAAACAAAACAAACATTAACACAAAACTCCTACACACAGCCCCAATCGTTATTACTCAAAACATTAGGAAGTTTAAAACTCTTATGTGCCTTGTTAGGTAATGCACTAACAGAAGCAGCCTGTTAGAAAAATAATTGCTGGTCATCTGTAGAAGTAAACGGGACTATATATGGCAGCAACAAGGCAAGGAGAAAACTAGCTAGCAAGTCAGTTAACTGGACCTGCTATGAAAGACAGATATTATAAAAACAAGAGAAGTTTGTTTGGGCAGTAAAACTCAAACTTTCAGAGCTGTCGCAAACGTGCATGGGAAAAATAATATATAATGCAAGAGCTGACTGTGTGCCTAATGGAGCATAACGTTCATTTACAAGAGTTGCATGGAAAGGAATCCTATCTCACAGAGCTTTGTTAATCTATCTGGGTCATGCTGTTCCATGTTTTTAGCGTGCCTCTCTGGAGCGCAACAATCTTTCTCTAGCCAATCCTTCTGTTCCATGTTGCACTTCTGTACTGTAAACCAAACCACAGCAGGTAAGACTCACAGGGAATCTCTAAACACAGAATCCTTTAACATTATTCCCATTTAACAAATGTGTCATAGAATTGCACAGCAGCCATCCAGATGAAGTCAGAGACACTGACAGAAACTTGTAGTCTTTTGTACAAATATATTTAATATTCAAATTTACAGCAGTCTTTGTCATCATCCAGAAAAACATATGGTAGTCAGAAACACAGTAATGTAGAACACAGTAATCATAGGTAAATCCCAAACAGTATACAGAACACACAGAAAAAAAGGAGGGGGAAAGGGGGAAACTCCCCTTTTATACTTACAACAACCAATTATAGCATAGATTGCCTCATGCATGAGTCAGCACTCTCTAACTAATCAACTACAACTGTGTGTTCTGGCCTATTGTACACTTTTCTGTTCCAGCTACTAAATTCATTATCCTAAACACAATGATGCTAATTTATTTCCAGTTCATAGAGGTCTACTTGAAATCTTGGAAATACAGTTGGTTGAAGGATGAGATGTTGTAGATCTGAGGAATTTCTCCATTGGCAGAAACTCTTGATCCCACCATGCTTCCCGGCTTCTTGAATCTAGTTGCTATTTCACAGCGCTGAAATAGCAATATTCAGTTCCACTTTCATAGAAACTGCTAAAGGTCTTTTCAGATGGTCAGATAAATAAATGTAATATGAAGTAAGGATGGCAGTAGATGGATATTTTTAAAATTCCATTCTCTTTACATGCAGTAGTATAGGAATATTTTCTTTTCTGCAGCAGCTGTGATGCATCAGTGCTAGGCAATTATTTTTGCTTCTTTTTCTCAGAATGTCAATGTTGTAGAAGTGAAGGCAAGCTTTTTTTAAGGAATTTGGAAGTGAAAGCATTGCAGTGTAGAAGAATCCACCCGGATCAGTTGAGATTTTTTCCCCCCAAAACCAACATCAAATAGCATGGACACTCTCAGGAAGAAATAACAAGCAGCAAATTATACATTTGCTGATGTCATCACACAAATGACCAATTTATGTACTTAGATCTAATGTTAGGATTCTAATATATAATGGTGGTATTTATATGATAGTGTAGTCCATTGTGACCCATCATTTTGGTGGAGTAATTTGTTGCAGAGGCCATTGGTTAATTCTACTGGTTTCTTTTTTTAAGAAAAAGCTAATGCAGTTAATTTTCAGTAATTGGAAATAATTGAATATAATCTTAGATAAGTTATTATCAAATTTTAGCCCAGCTTTCTTCTCTGGTCTACTATGCATGTAGGAACAATTGTAAGAATCTGCAACAACTGTATTTTATGTAGGAATCAGTCTAGAAATGTATATTTTCCAGGTCATATGCAAAAGAAATCTGATCATATACAAAAGTTACTGTAAATGGATTCTTCAAAATGATGACGCCACAGGTTTTTTTTTAACCTTTGAACAAAATGCTAAATCAACTGGCACTTGAAATGCAGAACATAAGACAAGATTTCTTGCCCAAGAAACATCTCCCAAAAACTCTGCAGAATTTCATGGCTACCAGCACCCTTTTTTCCAGATATATATAAGTACTGATGATTCTTTGTCACTTCATACCAGGATTATCTTGATCTTTTGAATGAAAACCATTGTGTTCATTGTGGATTGATAATATGACTTCCAGGATCATAGAATTTACATGTGAATTCAGCAAAGATCTTTAAAAGGATAAATTATCTCCTGCTTTTTTGATAGACTCAGTGAAACACTTCAAGTTTTCTGGTTTCTAAGCCAGAAAACACTAAACAAAGTGAGAGCCACCAAAGGGCAGAAATGTAGATTAATGGCAAGAGAGTTGAATCAAAGGAACAATTTAAGGGGAAGTTGCATGTGGAAATAATAAATAATTGAAAAAAATTGATTGAAACATTAAACTGGACATATATTTCAGAAACCTTATCTTTGTAACCTTAAACTTTGAGATGGGATTTGATGTATATATTGTATATATACATGCACCTATGCATATATGCATCGAAAGCCAATTTTCCAGGCTTAATGGGAACTAAAGAAGTCTGCAATATCTTAAGACATCTTTGGAATGTCAGGTTAAAAATCCTGCTTTTGTAATCCTACACTTGCTGTTGTTCTACTTTTTTTTAAAGGATTAATTAGCAGCTGAGAAGCACTCATTGCAAATACTAAAAAAAAAATAATCTTATTTCTCTCTGCCAGCAGAACACCCAGCACTCATTTACTGCTATCCCCAAGGTATAGATCTGAAAGCCAGAACACTTTGAACATATTTGTCTTGGATACTAACCCACTGGGATGCTGCATCCATGCTCTTGGGAAGAACATCAGAGCAAGAAATGACCAACCGAGTCCAGGGAGCTGTTTCTGCCATCTGCGAAGCCTAATCACCAGTACAAGTCAAAACAATAGGAAAGATTGCATCTAAAATACAAAAAAATAAAAATAAATCCAGCTTTTCAGTTACTGCTTCTTTCCTCTGTATGAACAGATCTTTCCCCTTCATTCCCTAACTTTTACATGTCTTGCCAGTTTAAGATTATCAGCATAGGAAAAGCTCCTAGCTTTCTTTCTTTTTCTTTTTTAATTTATGTGAACTTCTTTTGGAAACAATGGGCCCTTTCATGCCACCGCTTGCTCTTACCAAATCCTCCAAAGCAGTTTGAAAATGACCAACAATTGCCTTCTCGGATGCTGCCTTAAAATGCAGGGAACATGCTGAGAAAAATCACTGGCCAATCTTTGCTCCGTCCAGTTGACCAGTAAAAAGGTGAGGGGAAAAAGCTCAAACAGTGTCCTGCCCTGTTGTTGCAGTTCCTGAGGAATTGAAAATCCCCTTCTTCATTCAGCTTTTCAACCCAAGAAAGGAAATAAATTGCTAACCCCCAATGAAAAGTTGTATAAGGGTGTTCTGTTAAAAAAATAAAATAAAAATAAACATGCTAAAAGCGGCATTTAAGTGGCTGTACTACCGTCACCATACTGTGCATAAAAGCAGCTGAAGGTCTAACACCACCTCTGTGCTTTTCAATCTATAACTACTACTAGTTGCTGTTTCAAATGTTTCAAATCAAAGTTGCCATCCACTATACTGGCTGGAGAGTAGGAAAGAAGAAAAGTCTTAAAACCAGTAGATAGCATCCAAAAGATTCATTTTAAAATGTAGCAGAGATTGAGATCCAGCTATTTGCAAATCCTCCTATAGGCGCGATACAGGCATTCTTCAGTTTATAACAGCTCATTCAGTGACCATTTGAAGTTACAATGGCACTGAAAAAGTGATTTATTCACGCTTGCGACCACTGCAGCATCCCCATGGTCACTTGATTAAAATTCAGTTGCTTGGCAACTGGTTCATATTGATGAGAGTATCCCAGGGTCATGTGATCGCCTTTTGTCAGATTCACTTAACAACCATGTTACTAACTTAACAATTGCAGTGATTCACCTGTGCCACAAAATGCAAAATGGGGCAAAATTTACTTGACAACTATCTTGCTTAGCAACAGAAATTTTAGGCTCAATTGTGGTCTAAGTTGAGGACTACCTACCGTGTTCCCCCAAGCCGGTTCACACTGGTTCAAGTGAACCAGTTATTAAATTAACACCCCCACCCCATCAAAGTGGATCCTGGGCGCTGCGCTGCAATGGAGAAATGGGCAACGTGAGGGAAGGACAAGGCCGCTTTCCCTCTTTCTTTCTGCTCCTCCTCCTTCCCTTGTGCTGACTGCTGGCTGCTCTGTTGCCCATTTCTCCATTGCAGGGCAGTGCCAGGATCCACTTTGATTGCCGGGGTGGGGTGTAATAATTTGCCTGGCCAAACTAACCCAGCAGTCTCCCCTACATTGGGCCCAGCTTCAATCATGCTACCAACTTAATTCCTCGCCCCTCTCACTTTTGCCCGTAGATTGTCCAACACCCCCTGCATGCAGCTCCATGGAGAGGGGGGAATCCCTCCCTCCACTTCCCCCCAATTCTTCACCTTGCCACATGAGCTCTCGGGAGCATCAACCCCTTGTCTATATGGTAACCCCCCCTCCTCGTTTCTCAGAAACCTCACCTCTTAAAGGAGCCACATCCAGAAGGATGAAACAGCCATGAGACCAACGTGCAGACAAGCACCCTCAGAAACAGACTTTGGCAAAAGATGGAAATTTAACAACCGATTTGCTCAGGGTCAGGCTGGCTGTCGCGGGAGGCTCGTCCCACATGTGCGGCGGAGCTGGGGGATGGGGATGGGCCACACCTCCCACGAGAGCCAACCTGACCCTGGGCGAAATGTTTGTTAAATTATTTGAATCTCACCACTGGGGGAGAGATTGATATCACTGAGCTATCCGCCAAAATCCCTTTTCCGATCAGTCAGTGCTGGGTTCAAGCCATACTAGTGCACAATATATGTGAAGGATAAAATATTTTGTATCAACGTGCATTACTTGCAATGGTTCCACTGAAATTTGATATTTTAAGGTCCATAGAGTAGGACTGGATGAATAAGTAGTTGTAATGCTATTAAAAATACCCTTTTAATCTTACTATAACAAGTGGTTTAATGTCAGCAGCAAACATTATTTAATGACCAACGAACGATCTGCCAGTTTGGCTCTCAGAAGCAAACCTGGCTAGCTGACCTGCTTAATCCCCAGATAGTTCATAAGCAAATTTAAAAATATTGCTCTCAGAATCCCGCTTTGAAACGAACATTGCCCATTTATTCTTATTTTTCTGTTCCTTGTTCTTTAACCACTTCCATATATCCATGACTGACACCTCATCTCATCTGTCAGTTTGCTCAGAAAATTTTCGTAAGAAATTTTGCTAAAGGCTTTTCAAGGTCCAGTACATGTTTGTTAACAGCTTCAAAACAACAACAACAAAGAAAACCAACCGTCTAAAAGGTTAGTCAGTCAAGATTTACTTTTGCAGGAACCCTGCTAGTTCTATTTCACCAAAGCTTATTCTCCTATACGTTTATTATTATTATTTTTTTAAATAGTTTTTCACATGTTACCAAGAACAACATCAAACTAAAGGGTGTGTAATTTCCTGCATCCCTCGGATCCTCTTTTTAAACTTCCTTCTCCACCCCTACAAACAAAACCTGCAAAAGTTGAAATGTCTACTTTCTAATCCTTTAAAACTCCATTTTTACAATCCTGTGATCCCTTAATTCAGGGTAGAGTCATGGAGACTGGATGGAGCTGAGTGTTTACTGGTTGGCTGATTGCACATTTTTATTGAAAAATGGCATGGTATATTTTAATTCTTTAAGAATAGATAAAAGTATCAACAAATAAAAAACACTGAGTGGTCTCTGAGTTTGGTTGTCTGCTGATCAGGCAATTTCATCAGTGCTAGTAAATGTGTTCAATCCTTAGCTACATATATTCTCTTCTGTTGCAAATACTATTATCACTTGTAGTAACTGCTAGAGCAAACATGTTTGCATGTACAATGTAAGTAGCTGTCTTCACAATATTTATGGGTTAAGTTTCTTTCAGTTCAAAAATGTCAAGGATAAGAAACATAGTGCCCACAGCCTTGGCAGTAGAATCATGGGAGATATAATCCCAAAATATCAAAATTTATAACATAATGTACAAAAAAGCTTTTAAAATAGTAGATTTTTCCTCCATCTGTTCAATCATATCCAGTTCTTGGACACTGCCTGGATAAGTCCCTGTTTTCTCGGCAAGGTTTTTCAGAAGTTGTTTGCCACTTCCTAAGGCTGAGAGAAAGTGAATAGCCCAAGGTCATCCAGCTGGCTTCATGCCTAAGACAGGACTACAATTCACATTCTGGTTTTTAGCCTTAACCAGTACACCAAATTGGCTCTTTATTATTTTTCTTAGTTTTTAATTTTTCTCTTAATTTTCTTTAAACAGAAAATAATCAATAATTACAAACTTGTAAAAATATGTGGGGTATTAAACGAGGTTTGCTGTCTTAGCTATCTAACTGACTTGCTATAGCTAAGACCTATTCCTTTTGGTACCACTTAGTGATGCTGAATTACTTTTATTTTATTTTTTATATAATTGTACCAGTATTCATGCATTTCTTTATTCACAGGTAATGACTACATTTAAACAAATGCAACCATGCAAATAAAATAAAAATGACATTTGCTTACAACCAGTTATTTTCAATGCTTAGCTCTTAAACATCCAAGTATTAATGTCTATAGTTTCAGATAGATTTATAATGCTGAAGCATGGTTATCATCTTTTTCCCTGCAGCAGCTTCTTGATCTGTAGAAATGTGTAGCAGATAAGCAAGTATTATTCTTCATTCTTAGAACAGCTATGCCTGTTGCAATGGACAAGTACAGATTGGGGAATTTGAATTGAATTTGGACATATGAAATTAGAAACACAAGGAATTTGCAGAAGCTCTCAGTGTACCTGCAGAGCCACAAAATAATGATAATCATCATCCTAATAATACTATGAAGATGGTGGAGTAAGAAAGATAATAGGAAGGATAAATAATAACACTACAGCCATATTATACGGGAAAATACACATAGACATTTGACAGTACTGTGTTTTCAGCAGATTGAAGTGTGAGGGTAAAAACTGTCCCTGTGTTTAGTTGTTTGGCATGCAATGCCCTGTTGTGCCATCCTGAGAGGAGGAGTTATATCCAGGATTTGAGGGCTCTCCAGATATCTTCTCACCCCTCCTTCTGACCCTCGCAATATACAGATCTTATAATTTTCCTAAAATTTGCTCAACATAAAAAAAAAACCACCATTCAAATCTGAAATTAAAAAAGTTCAAATGGGACAGGAAGCAGATTTGACAAATCCATTGATTCTTACCTGCTCTCCTAGCTTTCTGGGCTCAGTTCCCAGCTATTGGTTCAAATCATGCTTCCTCTGTGATTTGTTGGTTTTTCATAGAAATCTTTGACATAGAATAAATCAAGATTTAGTTAGCCATGGGTGCGTTATGTAACAATCACAATCTGGTTGTTTTGATGTTGAAAAACTTCCATGGCAGAGATTTTATTGCATTCACACGATTTTTATAGATCCACATAAAATCAGTCATAGGCATAACTATTTGTACCATCAAGTTACACATCCAACTGAATTATTAAAATTATGGAACTGTTGCCATATGGGGGAAAAACATAGATCCAAGGCATGGATCTTCCTGAATTCAGTCTTTATCTAAAATGAAATCACATCAAAATCACCATCATATTACAGATCACATCCATTGGCATGCAATGAGCCATCATGCAATCATGGATCCAGAGATTTTGATGCCACAGTGGTGAAAAGATTTGCCTCTTAATTGCATTTTTTTAAACATGCAATCTAAATGGAGCCATTATCAAGTTGGATATAGCCGGCTACTGTATTTATAATGAATCCAGTGCTAGAAATTAGGTTTTGCTGAAATTAATTTCCACACAATAATTATGTTTAGGATTTTTATTTGTTTGCTTGTTTCCATAAGATGTCTTATACATCTGTAATAGGAAAATAAATTCTGGAAGTTTGGCAGGAAAATTCCTTTTTCGGAAAAGGCAAACTCTGAATTTCTTCCTTATATCTACTGGAGAAAAAGTATTTTTCAGAGTTACACATGAGCTTTCAGAAATAATTGTAGTTAATTCATTATTTTCATTAACTTGCCTGAGCACCATGGAACCAGCTTAATTTATTAGTCCCTGATACAGTTCTTCAATTAAAAAGAAAAGAAAGCAGTATTTTATTCCACCTTCTGCCAAGATTCTGCCAACTTGAAGGAACTGCAATCTACCTTTCAAGAATAGTATAACAGTCTTAAATATTTTTGAAGTATATCCTGATCTTTCCAAAATTAGCATCTTATTTTTTGGGGGAAAACTTTATTTACTTATTCAATTTATATGGCCACCTATTTGAAACATATGATTCTTTGTAGATGTGTGATATTTTGCTATAAACTACATTACATAGCAATGGAGTTGCTATGTACAGAATAAAGAAATAACATTCAAATAAGTTCTGACATACGGTTCTGCACCTTCATATTGGGAACAAATATAACATTTGCCCAATTTAACTCCATAGTGTCAGTATTCCAAAATCTCTTCTGCTTTAGCTAATATATCAGAAACATTAAGAAATAGTCCATTTGGAAGCAATTATTTTGTACTTCAGAGCTCAAGATTACAAATTAATGATATCCCAAATTTTTATTCCTAAGCTATTGTAATTTTTCATTATCTTAATAAAACTGTTCAATTGTTTATATATTGAAGTTGTAATTTAAGCTCCACTGTTTCGTATATGCTCCAATAATTTAAGAGTTTCAAAGACTGTTAGCATGTTTGGTCTACATTAAAAGATCAACAGATATTTTAATTGCATATTTTGCATTAATAAATAACATCAGCTGTAATTCTCTGTTGTGTTGCAGGAACTTTAAAGAAAAACCCTTAAAATGACCTTCATATAGTGGAAAAATAAAATAATGGTTTAGCAAACTAACAATTTTTATTTTGTTTTGTTACAATACTGAGTATTATTTTGATATTTTTGTTACATAGTGAGTACCATCATATGCTAATGAGGCTCAGTTTTATATTTCTGTCTCTGGAAAATTAAGTGATGCTGTTGATGCCTGTCTCATTGCCTGGAAACTGTGGAAATTTGGAACAATGGACTTCAGCATGCCTGAATGACTGGATTTTGAGAACGTCTGATTCCAGAGAGTTACCATCTCTTGTTCTGGATAACATGGAACTGCCCCAAACAGACTTTATGCACAATCTGGAGATTGCCCTCGACTCACAATTCCTATTCAAAGAGCAGGTGGCAGTCATTGCCAGAAAGGCCTTTTCACAACCTCACATTGTACAACAGTTGTGCCTGTTTTTAGACCGGGAGACTCTAGTACAGGAGTGTCAAACTGGAGGCCCGTGGGCTCGATGTGTCATGTGCAGCCCATGCCCATCCCAGCTCTGCAAAGGGGAAAAACATCATGATTGGCCATGTGACAGCAACGTGAAGCTGCAAGTTTGACACCCGTGCTCTAGTATCATTCACTTATGTCCGAGTCACTTTCCAAAAGGATTTTTGCAATGTGCTCTATATGTGGCAGCTCTTAAGGAGCACCTGGAAATGCAGCTGGTCCAAAATGCAGCAGTATGGATAATTTTGTGTGCTCTTCAATTAGCATATATTGGTTTCCACTATGCTTTTGAGTTCAATGTGCTGCTAATGACTTATAAAGCCTTATATGCCATGGGATCAGATTATCTGAGAGACCATCTCTCTATATCCATCCCATTAAGTATGTCAGGAGAGGCATACTCCGATTCCAATCTACTAGGGAGTACCACCTGATGGGTTAGAAAAAGAGAGCTATTTCTGTTGTAGTGCCCACCCTATGGATTATCTTATTCTCAGATATCTGACTTTGCTGGTCTTTCAGAAGGTGCTGAAGACATCGTTTTACCACCAGACTTTGGGATACGATTGTGGTGTAGAATCTGTTCAACATTCATAATGTGAATGATTTTTAACACGGGTGGATTATGTGCTGCGATTTGGATACAGATTTTATGTGCTTTTATTTTTATCTTTATTTATGTTATTGTTGGTATTTTAACTATTACGACTTGTCTAGAAACATGTGAGATGGCTAGCTCAATACAAATTGAATGAATAAATAAATAAATGTTCATAACAATGCAGCTCACACAAGTTACGTAGCATTTCCTAAGAAAATAGTGGTCAGATCTAATAAATTTCAGAGCATTTTGTAGCTGCTGGGAGAAAAGTATCTACACAAATCTAGACACTATATGCTGGTTTGTGACATGGATCTAAAAACTAAAAAGTACATATTATATTATTAATAATCCATCAGTACAGATGTGCTGTACAAACTGATGAACGTGGGAGCAGGGAGAATGACCTATAAAAATACATAGGATTAAAAAAAATCCTATGGGGTCATGGTAATGTCTTTAAGCTGAAGGTCCATAATTCAAAAGTGATCTATTAATGAACTCAGATATGTGTTTGGAAGTTAGTTTAGAGAAAGACCGTGAAGAAATCCAGAGAATCCACACTGAAGCGTGACCTGGAACCATGATTTGCACTGCAATTTTTTACTTTTGTTCTCTGATATTTGATGCTGCAAATTTTGCATTATGGCCGAGCCATGAAATACAGTCTATAATTATTTAAGTGATCATAAATATGATGTACGAAGGCCAGTTTGGTTTAACGATTAAGGCACCAAGCAAGAAACTAGAAGACTATGAGTACCAGTCCTACCTTAGGCATGAAACCAGGTAGGTGACTTTAGGCCAATCATTCACTCTCATCACTAGGTAGAAGGCAATAATAAACCATTCCTGAAAATCTTCTCCCCAAAACTGCGGGGACTATTTAGAAAGACCTCAGGAGTCAATCCTGACTCTAAGGCACAAAAGAAAATAACAAAACCAAGATAAATACATACTATGTAAAAGAGAACCCATAACGAAACATCTAAACTTTTCTTAGAATGCATTTTATCACAATTGTTCTTCATTATTTTTCTGATTTAGAAAAACATCGAAACATGTGATGTTTGATTTTGCAGTGGCCCTTGTCTGATTTTTCCATATATATGAAATCAAACAAATCTTACTTCTATTTGTGTTTTGTGAAAAGAATATACCACAAACCATTGCATCCATGATTATTTACTGGTGAAGGCAGATTCATTATGTGCTTGGTGCCAAGTGAATTCTTCGTGCCAAATGAATTCCATGTAAGAATCCTGAGAAATAAGGAGATCTCTTTTTCAGATATTTTCCATAACATTTAAATAGCAGTGGCACTCAAAATCATACATATTTTATACTCTTTCCATTTATGAATATGTGATCCGAGAGCCAGTTTTGCCTAATGGTTAAGGTGCTGCCTAGAAATCAGGAGACTGTTAGTTCTAGTCCTACCTTAAGCATGAAAGGCAGCTCAGTGACTTTGGGCCAGTTACTGTCTCTCAGCCCAACCCACCTCGCAGGGTTGCTATTGTGGGTAAAAGAGGAGGAGTAAGGAGTAACAATCTTGAATTACTTATAAAGGCAGGATTTTAAAAAATCTGATAAAATCCATGACTCGACAATGTATTCTGATGGAATCATATAAAACCGCTGAGAAATCAAAGGGATCCATGATGAAGATTATTGTACCATTTTTATAGTAGAATCAAAAATTATGAAATCTATGGCTGTAATAATTCATTCTTTGTGGCTGGATGTGATTTTAAAATACTTGGGTACATCTCTAATAAAAATCTTATATCAGGAATTTATGTATTTGCAATGTAGAGCTGTGGTGGCACAGTGGTTAGAATGCAGTACTGCAGGCTACTTCTGCTGACTGCCGATGACCAGCAGTTTGGCAATTCGAATCTCACCAGGCTCAAGGCTGACTCCGCCTTCCATCCTTCCGAGATTGGTAAAATGAGGATGCAGATTGTCGGGGGCAATATGCTGAGTCTGTAAACTGCTTAGAGAGCTGTAAAGCGGTATATCCAGTAAGTCTAAGAGCTAAGTATCTAAAATTCCCTTCCCCCTCCACGTTTTGCATTCACAATACAGGGCAATTTAGGTGCCTTTCTCCACTCATACCTAACCAAGCAGGTTTTTTTTTTCTGCAGCAATGTGCCCCATGAAGACCCTACTCTCACCTGGCCTTCAGGCTATAATTTAAACAGGCTTAGGTCATCCTTAGTTCTACCAGTGTACATTTATTATTATTATAAACTTTTATTCATTAAACATGAAACTCAATCAACCAAACATTTAAAAATGTATCACAAATATCATTGACTGGCTCTGATGGTTGATATGGGTTCCTGTCAGCATCCTAGGTATCAACCAAGTATCTTCTTAAGATGTACGTTGTTCCGAGTAGCACAGTCTTTTGCAGCTCCGCTGACGCTACACCAGGAAGCTGCAACTTCTTGATCTATTTTGCAAAATTCTTGGACACGGTACCAAGTGCCCCGATGTCAATGGGTATCACTGTTACACGTTCCATCCATAATTGTGTAGTTTCGATGGCCAAGTCGTGACATTTCGTGATTTTTTATCCCCAGTTCTTTTTCTTCGACTCTGGCGTCTCCAGGTACAGCGATATCAATAAATTGTACGTTTCGGTTTTTGACAACTGTGATATCTGGCGGGTTGTGTTCTAAATGACGATCTATTACTGTTGTTATTAGTGCCTTTGGGTCAGAGTGTTGAATCCCGGCAAGTGCCTGGACAAGTCCCTGCAGTTTTCTTGGCAAGGGTTTTCAGAAGTGGCTTGCCATTATCTCCTTCCTGGAGGAGTAACTGGCTCAAGGTCACCCAATTGGTTTTGTGCCCAAGACAGGACTAGAACTCACGTCTCTAGCCCGATTTAGTCTTAACCACTAAATAAACCGGGTCACCTTTACCAGTTGCTCGCCCTTTTATTTTGACACCATTTTAGAAGCACTTTCACCAGTGTAAAATTTATCAGCTTTACCAGTCATTACCTGTCCCGGGCGAGAAGGCAGGGGGCTGGCAGTGGTCACAACAGGGGAAATAAAGGCAGACTAGGAACCGCAACAATTTCACCTCGTCAGCCTAGCTTTCTGCTGAGTCAACAGTGGGGAAATGCACTTCCCACATTCAGCAGCGGGGAGAAGCCGCTTCGGGGATGAGGGCCACGTTCAGTATGTGCTTCACGTGTGATAAACTTTGCGCTTTCCCCCAAAGCGCGGTTCTAAAATAAACCGGCTGGAACATATGCTCGGATTCAAAAGGAGTCTCCTTTTAAAAATAAATAAATAAATTAATTAATAAAAATAAATAAAAAAATTCACCCAGCCGTGCGTGCGCACCGAGACTAAAATCCCAGATTAAAAGACATCGTTGGCGTCACTGCGAGCATGTGGTCTTTGACGCTTGCAGGAGGGGAAAGCTCTCCTGACAGAACACCCATCGATCAAGCTTTGCAATTAGTACAAAAAAAACCGGGGGAGGAGAAAGAAGAAGAAGAGAAGAGAAGAGAAGAGAAGAGAAGAGAAAAAAAAACCACCCCACAACAACAGCTTGCTCTTTCATCCTCAAGAGCTAAAGCGGCTCTGCCCGCCTTTTCCAGAAGAGCAAAGCGAAGGTGGCGCTGGGCGAAAACCGAGGCAGAGGCGGCCGAGCGCGAGTTGCAGGAAGTCCTCCAGCCCCGAGGGAAGCCTGCCAACGCCGTCCTCGAGCCGCTTCTCTTTTGCTCAGGTTGGCCGCAACACCGCGTGGAGAGACGTGTCTGGAACGGCTACAAAGGACACGCAGGCGCGATTCTCACCCCGGTGCTTCCTCTCCTCTCCCCCCTCCCCCCCTCAGTCTTTCTCAAGCAAAGCGGTGAACGGTGACTGACAGGTGACTCGAGACCGCCCCCCTCGCTAATGATACGCACATTCTATACAGCACTGTAACAGCTTTCGCTCGGCGACTGCAGCGGCCTCGGAGCCAGCTTAAGGGGGGGGGGGGATATGAGGCGCCAAGGGATGTTTCTCAGCAAAGACCCGGCCACCTCTCGCTTCCGCAGAGAGGCGCCTCTCTCGGGAGCCGCAACAACTGCGAGCTGCCGCCTCCTTGCCTCCCTCCCCTCCCCACCACCACCTCCCGTCCCCTCCGCCGGAGGCGTAGCGCAAACAGGGCGCCTCGCTTCTCTCGGCTGCCGCTCAACCAAACCCTCCACGGAGGATGCCGCCACCCCCCACCCCTGGTACCAGACGCCCTCCCACCTCCCTTGCCATTGGTGGGGCGGCTGGGTCTCCCCGCCGGCAGGAGCCCTCCCCTCCCCGCCCGTCCCCGTCCCCCCCCAAAAAAAGGTGGACGAGCGGCACTGCTACGCCTGGTGGCAGCGAACACCTGGGAAGACGGGCAGAGGCGCTCGAAGGGGCGGGCTTCTTTTGACAGTGATTGGCAAGTCGGGCTCCGACCAATCGTGGCGGAGCTAGCGCTTTTGGCAAGGCGGGCGGGCGGCGCGAGAGGAAAGCTTAGGCAGGCGAGGATAGGGTGCGCCTTGGACTGAGCGGCGCTCTAGTGGCTGGTCTTGCGTGAGTGAAAGGAGAGACCCTGCGAAAGGGTGGCGGCAGCGAAAGAGGGAGACGACGCCGAAGGGGAGGCGGCGGCGGCGGCGGAGGAGGAGGAGGACAGGGCGCAGCCCGGCGCTTGTACAGTGGCGGCAGCGGCAGCTCGTCTCCTATATGCTGTTGTTGGACTGATGCGTTTTTCCCTCCCGTGCTCGCAGCCTGCTTCACCTTCCGCTCTTCGCTCCGCCAGCTCTCGCCTTCCCTCGATTGCGATTACTCTCCTCGGCCCACATTTCTAAGAAGAGAGAGAGAGAAAGAGAGCGCGAGCGAGCGAGCGAGGCGTGATTGACATCTCGAGGGGGCAAGGGGGTAAAAAAAAAAATCCGGAGGAGGAGCGGCGGCGGCGGCGGCGAAGAAAGCGGGCGAAAGCCGAGCCAAGGAGAAGAAGGCAAGATTGGAGGCGGCGAGTAGCGGCGGCAAGGCGTGAAAGTTGAACCGGTCCTGAAGTCGGGGAGGGTGGGGGGAGAGACGCCAATCGTTTGGCCGTTGTTCGCTGCTGCAGCCGCCGCCGCCGCCGCCTTCACAAGCTTTTGTGTCTGGTGAGGGAGAAGAGAAGCGAGCCTCCGCCACCTTCCTCTTCTCCTCACTCAGGTTGCTGGAAATGTCGGAACACAAGGCGCTAGATCCGAAGATATCCACGACGGACAGGGTGGTGAAAGGTAAGAGGTGAGCTCGGCGCCCGCGGACGCCGAGCCGGCCTCGGGAAGGAGCCGGGGGCGGAGGGAGGGCCAGATCCGTCTTTGGCCGCCTGCTAGACGGACAGACTCGCTCCCGATCTCCCTTTCCTCCTTTGCGCTATAACTGGGGGCGGGGGAGGAAGTGTGTGTGTGTGTGTGTGTATATGTGTGTGAAATGGGGAAAAAATAAATGTAGTGCTTTATTTCTCTCCGGCCCACACCACTGTTTTT
>JANHFL010000870.1:189880-206901 GCA_032468155.1 Oxyrhabdium leporinum
GAGGAGGAGGAGGAGGAGGAGGAGGAGGACTTATCTTTAGCACCATAATTTAACTCGCAGTATCATTCTGGAATATGTGGCCCATCTACCTGGCTTGAATGGGACAAAAACAATCTTCACTTCAGACCACTTTATCATAGCACATAATCAGTTTATTATGTATTAAAGTCTGTTACCAGCTTATTCATCTTTATGATCCTTCTGAGTAGATGCACAAATCCTTTATGTAGAGGGAGAAATTTCCTTGTGTGGAATATTAGAAATTGCAGCTTAATTTTTGATTAGCTTTCAGTATTATGCTAATCTATATTTTGGGTTTAGCATGTGCAGTGAATTGAACCCATGTAGTTTGTTCACCATAGTTTCTGGCTATCTGCATTGCGTGAATGCAGCCAGCTGTAGTTTATGCAAACTATGTTTAAACATACCATGGCTCACTGAAGTATTAAATCTGGAGTGTGGATGGCTAATAGTACCTTTTGCTAGCTTTGATCTTTGTGTGAAGACATTTTGTATCACAATAAGAATACAAAGTAGTACAGCTGTTAAGTGTTTGGTTCAAATTGCCAAGCTTCCTACAGTAATGCTATCTTTTAAGTAGTTGTACTCATTTTGAATGAAATTATAGATCTGAAAGTGTTGTGTATTATTATTTTTTCACTTGCAACATTTATCTCAAGAAGCTCCTTCCATTGTACTATGGAGTACTGTAATGTATAAATGCTACAGAAAGGATGGCAGTCCCACTCATACTGTTAGTTTTTTCAAAGTTTTTTCATTTACCATTTAGGTTCTGAAATAGGACTCCAAACCATTTTGGGGTTGCAGAGAAATAACAGTGTCATTTCTGATAATGACAGATAACAATTTATCATGAAATTATCATGTATTTTCTTGTGAAATACCTGGTGATTTTTTGAGGAATACTAATTTCATTTTTTTATCTAGACTAACCTTTGGTATATTCTCAGATTGAGCTAAATCGAAAATCTGTTTGGAGTATGGACTCTTATCTTGCTCTTTACATATCTGATTCTTGAATTAAGACTTAGACCCATTGTATTACTTAAATTCAGAGTAAGCACTATCTCAGCTTTACAGAACCAAATCTGGAATTGTAGGACTATACTTGATTATAATTAGCAATTTCTGTAGACCCCAAATGGCAGCTGCCCAAATAGACTGACACCAGTCTTCTACCTGTGACTGTTGGGTCATTGTTTCAGTGATATTTTCTTTCCTAAAACAGAAACAGAAAGAGCAAGGGCAAAAAAGCAGAGAGAGTGGAAGGAACCCCTACTGGCTTGACTTTGCTAACTTCTGGCAGGTGATGATGGGTCTAATTTGTTGGTCTCCAGAGGGCTACAGTGGGATCAGTCTACTGATCTTTCAGTTGGCAATGCAGCAATACATCAGCACTGAAACAACCACAAATTTGCCAAATTTCAATCCCATGGAAGTCATGGGGGCCAGATTTTGAATGCATTATCTAAGTTAGCCCATTTGAGATGTGTTGGTTCAAAATTATTGCCCTATGATGCACTATTTTACCCGGTGAACAGTTTCAGACATGAGAGTTTTAATAGCATATAGATAGTAATTTTAAAACTTGTTAAAGCAGCTGCAAATGATGTAGGGTATGGTAGCTTTTGCTTTAGCATCGTGTATGACCACAACCATTGTGCTCTTGATTGGGCAAGAAGGTGGAATGCTGGTTAAAGGAAGAGAGAGCTTCATTAATAGTGTAATTGAGCCAAATTAAACATATTGAAATCCTTTTGCATTAAATGAGAAGAGTTTTAATCATCAGTTTGAAATCAGTTGAATAGTCTTAAATCTATAATTATTAGAGGATTATTGGACAATGTGGGAAAGTCTCTGGATTCCACAAGATAATGGAAGTGAGGTAATTATATGATTTTTGCAGATTTATTTCTACCATCATTTGGGAGTGATTGTTTAAAGATGGGACAAACTCTTTCGTAACTATGGCTGGAACATACCCTCTTTTCTTAATGAGGTATATTTTCAACAAGTATTCCGCATTATTACTTGCCTGTTTCTCTTATCTCTCACCTGCTGCTTCTTTGCCTTTGGTTCCCTGATAAACCATGACTCCTACTGCCAGGTACTGCTATTTTCTGTGTAAGAATTTTTTTTTTAAGTATTTTGAGCGGAAAAAAACCCTTGCAGATACCTCTGTGCAGGCCTTTCCACATAGTTCACTTTGTTCTGCCCTGTTCTCTATTTTTTATGTTTCCAATTAGTACAGAATCACCGGTACTAGGATTGTAGGAAAGGCCATAACTCCTTTGCTGAGGTTATAATAGCAGCTGACCTGTTCATAATGGCAAAGTTTTGCAGAAAGGTACTTGATTTCTCTTTTTTTTTGCTGTTGGAGGAGGTATTTCTAGGCACCAACATCATACATGTAACTTTGCCCACTTCCTTTATTGCATGACATGTGCGGAAAAGAAAATAGTTATCACATGTAAAGACATTCTCTGTTTCTTTATAAGGTCCTTAGCTTCATGGAGAGACTGGGAGGCAGACTTGTAAATAATTCCCACTTAAGGACTTTAGGGACAGCTTTTGGGCAGCCTCCTTCTGAGCTCTTTCCATTTCTATTTATTTCAATTGTTCTCATATTGTGAGCAAAATGTACATTTAAAGGTTAAATGTACTTATTGTCGAAGTATCCTTTAGCAGAGTTAATTAAAAATAATGAGAATTGGAGGTTCCTGACTTTTGTGCCCGTCCATCCATTAACACTTAGAAGTATTTTGATCACTCACTAAAAATTAAGTATTAGGTTGGGAATGCACTTTTAATAGTATTTTTATCTTTATTTTAGCCTGAATTATACCAATACGCCAAAATAAACTTTGTTTTGCCATATTTAAATAAACTTTAAAGCTGAGGTTATTTCTTATAAATCATGTTGAATGGTAATGGTTGACTTACAACAGTTCATTTAGTGACGGTTCGAAGGTACAACCGAACGGGAAAAAATGCCTTAACGATAATTTTTCATACTTACGACCGTTGCAGCATCCCCATGGTCACATGATCAAAATTCAGATGGCAACTGGTTCATATTATGACAATTGACCTGTGCCGGGGTCATGTGATCACCTTTTACGACCTTCTGACAAGCAAAGTCAATGGGGAAGCCAAATTCACTTAACAACCGTCTTACTAACAACTGCAGTGATTCCCTTAGCAATGGTGGCAAGAGAGCTTGTAAAATGGGGCGAAATTCATTGTAACAACTGTCTCCCTTAGCAAAAGAAATGATGGGCCCAATGGGCGTAAGTCGAGGACTATCTATATTTTTTCTTTTGCATCCTTTTGAGAAGCCTCATAAAGACAAATGGAGGAAGCCGCAGCTAAAAAACAGTGGATGCCACTTCAAGGCAGACCTTCCCAGGCATGGTATTTTATGTGGTTGAATGAGCTGTGATGTGAAGATGTGTGTTTGGTTTTTGCGGTATCAGAGACTTCTGAGACTTCCATTTTTTTTGAAAGAATTTCCATTAAATTGAACTTCATTTCACAAAAGGCGGCACAAAATGATGTTGAAGCTGTAACTGTGAGTAGGAATTGAGTGTGAGTGCCAGCTGAACATTTCCACAAACAGCATAAAAGACAACTTGAGGCAAAAGCCAAGGGTGCAGGTAGTCCTCGATTTACAACCACAATTGACAATTTACAACCCAACATTTCTGCTATTAAGTGAGTTTTGCCCCATTTTACGACCTTTCTTGCCACTGTTGTTAAGTGAATCACTGCAGTGGATAAGTAACCCACTTGTTAAGTGAATCTGGCTTCCCCATTTACTTTGCTTGTCGGAAAGGTGATCACATGACTTTGGGACACAGCAATGGTCATAAGTATGAACCAGTTGCCGAGCAATCTGAATTTCGATCCCATGATCATGGGGAAGCTGAAAAGGTGGTAACTGTGAAAAATGGTCACAAGTCACATTTTTCAGTGCTGTTGTAACTTTGAACCATCACTAAATGAACTATTGTAAGTCGAGGACTACCTGTGTTGTAATTTACTATATCATTTTGAGTATATTGTACCATGAATTTGCCGTTATCTTCATCTCTAGAACTTCCAACTCAGTCTTAAAAATCATCTGAAGAAGACATTTTCCTGTCCTTCCTGAGCCTAGAATTTACAAGTAGCTAGACGTTGAACAGGCTTAGTTTTTAGCATTAAAAATGCATCTGTAGTTTGTCTGAATGCTATTGCTAAACCACATAAAAGAGACATACTTGCATAACATAACTTGGATCCAGAGGATAGAATAAGTTGTCGTCATTGTGTTTCATTTTCCACTTTGTCCTGAGTAAAGCACTATCTGAATAGCAGTTCGAGGTTTCAGTTGTTATATCTATCTTATATAAGTCACTCTGGAGGTCTCTATTCTTTTTACCAACACTGTCAGCCTGAGTTTCATGTTTTCTTAAATCTCTGAACAAGAAATAGCTTTAAGTATGGATTTTAACTATCTTGCCTTCCGCATTTCTTTGTCTTTGAAATAGTGAAAAGGATCCAGTGTTGCTTAATTTTTTTGATGGACAGTATCTGAGCCTATTGTAAAGAAGAACAATGTGAAAACCCTGCATTATGCTTTTTCAGTTGTTGACTTCTCCAGATTTCTCTAGATTGATGGGATTTCTTGTTGAGGCTGTGAGTACTGAGAATTATAGTGTAGAATATTCAAAGGACTGCAGCTTGAAAAGTTGCTTTATTCAGGCTCAGGATCTTTAATTAAACCTAAAACACAAGATGTCCATTTCAGAGTTTATAATGTCTGTATAATCATTTAATGAGGTCACATCTTCAAGGATGAGCCTTCACCAGCTCAGGGATTTCAACTCTCAGAATTTTCAGCGATAGGAGTGCCTTTTGCATCTGCTTTTCTGTAATAAAAATATTATCATTTAATGCTGCAGCTGAACAAAACTTGTAGTTGGAACACCCTTCAAAAACGAAGAGGAGGCTTCTTTTCCGTGTAAAAGTAATTTTTAAATCATTAGCATCTGTAGAGTTTTCTTTCAGCTGGAGTCCTAATGTTAGAGCTCGCTGGTGTAATTCTTTCATTTATTACTAATTCATATGGCCGCTCATCTCACAAGCAGTCAGCCTGGTGTATAGCAAAAAAATACAAAACGATAAAGAAGTCAAAAACAGTCACTTTAAAAAAGTAACATACATGTGCACATGTATGTGCACGCACACAAGCACGCACAAGAAATTAGATCAACAAGGGAACAACTTCAAGATCTCATCAGATCCCTGAAGGCGCCAGGCCTGATGCCATAGCCAGGTCTTGAGGGATTTCTGAAAAATAAACATAGGCCTGGAACTGGCAGCCCCCAAAACCCAAGCCTCTTAGCCAGAGTTTAGCTGCTGACATTGGCTATGACTTCCACAGCATTATTTCATTTCCCAGGGTTGGCAATATATAATTGGGGTGATGATACCTCATCCCACGTTAATTATTTATCATATTTAAGAACCACCCATCTCCCTCACAGAGGGTTTTCCTGATTTGGAAGAATAATAAATTAAAGGACCTAATATATTGCTGAATTACTGTATAATTTTTGTTTAATTATGCAGCCTAACTAGATACTTAAATTTTTATGCCATTGCTATAGCAATTTTTAAATTAGTTAGGAAACAAAGGATTCCTTGTTTGTAAACAGATTTTTTTAAAATGATGTTCGATTTGTAATACTATTTTAATGATTTTTAAAAAAAATAATATCTCCTTAATTATTTCTACTATTATGCTTCTGCTGCTTGTTTATGTCAAGGGGATTGTGGTAGCTACTTTGTATTAGCATATTTGCATAATCTTTTCTGACTCTCATTCCTCCCTCTGCTCATAACTTGTTTTACATTGAGTGCTGTTTGATTTGACATCATTTTAGCCATCAAGAGGAGCGTGTATGTTGAGTTTTATGAAAAGAATGACTAGGGGTGACATGATAGCAGTGTTCCAATATCTAAGGGGTTACCAAAAAAAGTCAGGGTCAACCTATTCTCAAAAAGAACCTGAAGGCCGGACACGAAGCAATAAAAACTAGTCAAGGTGAAAAGTAACCTAAAACTAAATAGAAATTTCCTGACAGAACAGTTAATCAGTGGAACAGTTTGCCTCCAGAAGTTGTGAATGATCCAAAACTTGACTTTTTAAAGAAGAGATTGGACAATCATTTGTCTGAAATGGTATAGGGTTTCCTGCTTAAGCAGGGGGTTGGACTAGAAGACCTCCAAACTTCCTTCCACCTCTGTTATTCTAAGTCGTTGCTGGCATATTTGAAAAAAAGGCAGTTTGTCTGGAAAACAGGATGCCTGTTGCCGAAAAGAAGTAGATCAGGATTTAAAAATCCAATAAGTGTCTAAGAGGGAAGACTGAAAATGATATGTTCTAGCTTATACAAACAAAACATTTGATTAAGGCTAAGTTATCGTTGGACATAATGTGTGATATTTGCATTACTTTATCTTTTGTTTTATTAGCAATGGCTGGGATCTAAATCATTATCTGCAAGAAACAAGTTATGCGTAGTGTTGAAGCATTGGACTAGGTGATACATTCTCTTCTACTTTCTACTTTCTCCCTAGTGTAGTAGAATAAATCTCCCTGAAGTCATAAAAGAGGAAGTACAAATGAAGAAGTAGTAATAGTAGAATAAAAGTGCTGTTATAGATTAATGCTTTCTACATCTCCATGCAGAGTTTTTTGTCGTTCAGGTTCACTGGAAGAAATAGTGTGACTTTGGGCCCGTCACTCTCTTTCAGTCCAACTCACCTGATAGGGTTGTTGTCGTGGAGAAAATAGAAGGAAGAAGAACTGTTGGATATATTTGCTGCTATGAGTTATTTGTAAAAGTAAAAAGGCGGGCTACAAATAAAATATATTTACTGAGAAATATTGAGTGGTTTGTATTGCATTATTGGAGGTCAACATAATGGCTGCTTGGTTTGAAGCCTTAAAAACCTTGCATGCAATTAATACATGCTTTTTAATATATTTCTGGGTGAAGAAGGCACACTTGAACAGTGTACTGCCTTTGTTTACATATATTTACATTTTGTCTAATAACTATTTCAGTTACTTCTTCAGAAATGTTTTGTTATAATTTACCTCCCACCTGTCATTTATTTTTGTTTAATGTCAGCATCGTTTTGGCTTCATTTCTTATATGTAAGTTGGTTTTAGGCTTTTCTTTAAATAAATTTTGCAAGACTTCTTCCAGCAATGAACAGAAAATGCAAATAACAATTGAACTTCAAATAAAAGAACCGACAATCAGTTCTCTTAAATCTAATAACCTTATTTCAATTTAGATTCATGTTTGAAAGCATTTTTGTTCTCTTGGCATGTCACGATGGTATTCCAGATTACTTACAGATACTGGTTTATATTTTTTCATATATGTTTTAGGTATTGTAATTTGTAATATATGTATCTGTAAAAAGGTAAAATATATATGTATTTTGATTTGTATATATGTATACACACACGTATGTATGTATTTTGATTTCTTTATATATTTTTCTATATAAATTTATGAATTATATATATGAATTTTATGAACTAGTTAGATATGCATGGCACAAGATATAACATAGAGGCATTATTCATGGATACACTGAAATAACATCTCCCATGTTAACTTTATTAAATGATCATAGTCTCTCCCAAAAGTAACCAGCCCAATAAAATCTTTCTTACACACACACACACACACACACACAAGATGAGATCTAGTATTTGTCAGTTGGCAATATAATATATAAAATTTGAAGTGTCTGTTGAAAGAATTGTCTTTCTTAGGGTATATTAATGGCAGAACATCAGGCCAGTCAGTTTGCTATGACTTTGTTTCTTTATTTTCATGCACCATTGGTGTGACATGCATTAAGTGGCAAACAGTGATCAGAATACATTGAGTTCATGTGGTAAAAACATCTTCTATTCACACAAAACTATTTGTGGTTTTCAAAAAATTTTCAGTCCACATAATTCATTAAAAAGAATTCCAGGTTCCTTGATAAAAGAGATGAAATTTCAGAGATAGAAAATGGTCTAGACGGAAGATAGTCTTTCACAGATCCCTGTTCTGTTCTTGAGAAACCCTGGGATTCTATCAATCATCCATATGAGAAAAACTAACTCTGTACGCAGGAGCAAAAATAAATATTATGATTGTTAATCTTGCTTATTCAAAGAGCTTGTGGTTCATGTTCCATATCTTCCTCCTGAAATTGATAGCAGTGAAGCAACATATTTTGTTGCGTACTTTGACATTTTGCCTTATCTATGCAAGTCCGAGTGCAGAAAACCTTCTGGATCCACAAATTCCCTTTCTATTGCCCCCAGAGTTTCCTCCAATTAACATAAAACATTCAGTGCTGTAGTTGGCAAAAAATAGAATGGTTTTATGGCATTTTAAGGTGAGAGTCCTATGAAAAATTCTGTATAGGTTCATAAAATGTAAAGAAAGCTACCAGCACTTCACAAGCAGCAATTTTTGCTCGTTTTAGAACCCTGTCTACTGCATATTGTTGCTTTGCTCACTGTGTCCCTCAGCAAGTGGAGCCCTCAGTCTCCCAACAGGTTGTCCATTCATGTTGTAGGATAAGCTTGGAAAGGGCCAGCCATATAAGGGCATGACTGCTGTAGCTGAGAATCCCTCCCTCCTGGAGGATGACAATTCTGTGATCATGACCTATATGCCAGGGTTAGTTAAATGATATCCCATTCGAGCCACTTGTAAAAAAGTGGACTTGTGTGACCAGGGTAACCTTGGAAAGGCCTATGCAGTACCTACATATAAGCAAGGCATGCAGCTGTTGGCATAGCAACTCTGCTGTTTGGAAGTCAACATGGGCTATCTTATTATTTTGCTAAGGATTTTACAAGGCTGCCAACTCTCAGTCCAAGTTAACTTGTTTATGCAAAACCCTGAGGTTAAGATGCCAGAAGACAGTAACACAAATTATATTGCTGATTTATAACTTCGTTTATGTGAGTTATGAGAGTGAATTGCCAATTGTAGCTTGATATGGTCCTGTAAACTGTATTGCAATACAAACAAGCCAAGAAAACCAGAAGGCAAAAATGCGGGTCCCGTACTTTGTCCTGTGTAACTTCAGGCCTTTTATGTACTGTCCAAAAGGGTAGAAAAATCTTCCTCTCTTTCCCAATTATTTCATCTTTGGCGTGCCCAACCTTTGTTCTATTTCTTCTGTTGTCAGTAAATTGCCTTTCTGACTTCCTTCTTGTACGCATATTATATATCACAGATTGATTTTTATTCCTCAGAATTATGTAGCCGTATAAATCGTAGATAGATGATGTATTCTCCCAGATTGTGGAATTGGTGGCCTAGAATGACAGGTATCAATAGGATTGCTATGCTTCACAGCTGGATGACCACCGTCCTGCTTGATATTTTTTGCAGGCAGTTTTCCACAGAACTAAAAATCCACTTAAATCCTACTAACAGTTTACTGCAAGGTCATTTTGAAAACTTATATCTACCTTCAGACTGCGTTTAGATCTTTAGACATTTGTGATGTTGGAATTCTGTATCTTTCATTTTCTCAATTGAGGATGGCATTGGCATAACATCGTAGTCCTCTGCAAACAAAGATTTCACTGGGATATTTGCTGATGTCATGTTTGTGAGATATGTCAAATCATTTCATCAGCCCATTACTTTAGTGTAGCCCTTTATAACTTGTGACCCTTGTAGCTGAATATAGTCCATCATCCATGCAATATCTTGTCATAAAACCAGGTGGTGGACCATCTATTTCTGTTTCCAGCCTCGAGATTGGAAAAAACAGAACAGCTGTTACTTACCCTGCAAGCCACAACATAGTCCTTAGTCTTATGTCATAAGAATAAGGTTGGTGGGTTGTTGTTTTTTTCTAGAGGTCTGCAGCTGAAAGAAATTCCCTACTTAATATAGTTTGAAGTTAGAAGAAATTTCCTCAACTGGCCAGCTTCCAGATAACTGCCCAGAATCTCTGGCAATTGGTTGGTAAGCAGGTTTAATAAATAAAATTGAAATTTGTACTCCGGTTTGCTGCATTCAGCTCAATCACTAATAACTACTGAAGGGAGCTTTAAATAGGGGTGTTAAACTCGCAGCATCACAGGACGTATCACAACTTTTTCTCCCTTCGTTAAACCGGGCGTGGCCAGTGCTTGACGCATCCAGCCTGTGGGCTGCGAGTTTGACAGCTCTTATCTAAAGCTATTAACATTCATCAGGAGATGATAGCATGCTGATCCTGATCCCCTTCCTTGATATGCTTTTCCCTTAAATATTCTGTATCTGAGGTCAAAAGCCCATGCAAGGTGCCATGATTGGAACAGCCATAAATCAACAAATAAACAACAGCAATAAATCAACCAACTGTCAGTTTTGGAAATCATTGTAAAATTGGCTAAGGAGAGCCATTATTTTAAGGCCATATTTACAAAAAGCAGATTCCTGCTCCCAGATAAGCTTATAATAATGAGCTACCTATTGATCCACGTTTTACATATTTCCATTTCCTATGTATATAAAGGTTGTACACAGGTTACGTTTATTCCTGGATATTCTGGTAATAATAAAAGCAGGATAATTCTCTTTATGTTGTTCCAAAGGTGAACAACATAACCAAGAAAATGGTAATGGTAACCAGGAAAGTCCAGTTGCCTTTGTAAAAAAGCACCTTTGGGACAACCATGACCTGGATGATTTGAAAATCTCCACAGACATTCTCTTTATGTTCCCAGTATTTGTTTATATGCAAACAGCACCTGTGGAGTAGATGGATCGAGGTGGATAGTAACAGAATACCACAATACTAAATACAAATAGCTTCTTAGTTTGTAGTCAGTATTATAATACTATAGAGTTTCCTTTCCTCAGAACTATCTTTTTTGTTTAGTTTTCTGGGTCTGTGTAAAGATTTTTCATGAATTCTCCAAGAATTCTGCTCATGCTGATTTTTCTTCATTTTATAATAACTCTTGCCTTCTTTTAACTTTTTGGTTTGGACTCTAGGGAAATTTTCCTGCAGTTCAGTAATGTTTTACTGCCAGGGTAGATGTACAACAGAAGGGACAATCTTAGCAATCTACTGTAGGATAAGTATGTTAATCAGTGAACTTTTCAAGTATATCAATTGATTAGTCACCACACTCCTTTGATTTAAATCTTTTAAAATGGCACCTAATAAACTACTGTACATTGAAAACCAATGTAGTGTGGTTTACTTGCTTGTGAAAGAGCGGGCTTTTATGACATCCAGAATATAGCCTCACACAGGCAATGCTTTGTACCCATTTGTTAACTATAATTGAAGGCATATTAAAAAGGGAGTATAAAAAATCATTTCCTAAATGGGTGGAATATTGAACTCTAACCAGTGATTGGAGATCCAAATCTTTATCATTTCATGAGCCAGTCTTGGGCCAATCTCATATCTCTGGATTAGTCAATCGCATAGCAGTTTTCAGTATATTCACAAATATACAATAGAAAATGAAAATACATACCCTATCTTGATTTTGCAGAAAAGGCAAGATAAAAAATAAGAACAAAATCATTTCACAAATGTTAATACTGTCTCCCAAAGCAGTTTGGAGCTGATACGTATCTGCAATTGCTTTGGGGTTTTGAAAAGTATCTTAAGAGAAAGACAGCAATTGATAAACAGTTGTGCAATTGGCATTAAAACACTTCAGTATTCTTCTAGAGTTGTATATTTGGGAGGAAACCTAATAATGTGGTCTTTCAGGACAGCTTGTTTGGCATTACTGATTTTGCTACTGAGAATTTCTTGCTAAGGTTTTTAGGATGGGCTCCGCAGTTTATGAAGACTACTAGTTTGGGTAGATAGTTATGATTTGCAATTTTACAATGAAAATTGCTCTTTCAGAGAATCCGACTTCGGTCTAATCAGTAGTACAGGGAACATGGAAGTGTGAATAAAATCTCCATCCCATACAATTGTGTCCTGGTTCTTATGTCTTTCTGAGTATAAGTCGAAGGAACAACATGACTATCTTTCTTTATGGTCTTACTTGTTTTCTTGATCAGGCTACTTGCTTGACGTTCAAAAAGGTACTCTAGGTTGTTTTCATTTGAAATGCAAGAGGGACTAGCAAACGTTAATTTCTCCCTGAAGAAAATGCACACATTGGGGAGTAGAAAACTCCAGCACTTGTACTGTGATTTCCCTAAGGTTGTGAACCTCAGGTGTAGCAGTCTCTCAAGTAAACAATGTTGCTTTGTAGGGATTAGAATAACATTTTCATTAGAGAATCAGAGAAGAAAAATGAATTGCTCTTGTGTTCACTTCAGATTAATTATGTATAATTTCATTGGCTTTCACTAATCTCCATGAAAGCCAACTTTGGTTAGAGTAAATGACTGTAGACACATACTTGTTGTATAATCTAGTAACTAGGAATTTACAAATACAGTACAGTTCTCTTCATAGTCTAAATTTCATCTGAATAAATGTCCTGTTACCACATTCTCAGAAACTGGGAAATGAGAAAATGGTGTAATGGCTATAGAGGAGAGTCACAGAGAAAAGAGGGAAGCTGTATTATCAAGTCAACAGTCAGATAAATGATGCTTGAGCTTAGGCCAAGAAAGTAGTTTATGGAAATGTCTCAGGATCCTGCCCCATGTCACATGAAGATAAAAGATAGAGGAATGAAGCATATTCGGAATTGTAGGATTCTATTATAATAACAGTTGTAATAAAAGTAGCTATAGGTCTATGCAGTGTCTGTTTCTTAGTCTGTTGTACTTTATAAGGCTGATAGGTAGTTCGGAACACAAAAACATATTCTGAAGATCTGCTTATTCCTTCATTTTAAGAGAAATAGAGAGCTAACTTTCCTGTCCTTCCAGGGGTGTCTTCCCTAGTGACTCACAGATAAATTGGGTTCTAAAATTGAACGTATGTAGTAACTGAGATTTCTGTAACCTAATCTTTTTTCTCTTTCAGTGGATCTCATTATAGAGATCTTTGTGAGAATCTTGTTTTCCATTGCCAAGAGCTTGACATATCTGTATCAGTAACCAGTAAGGTATTAAAAACTACCTTTGGACACTTCTGCTGCTGCTGCTTTTTCTTCCCGTTAGGTTCTCATGAGATCGCCTTTCTCTTTTATTCTCACTCCGAACCTGAAACAGTTTAAAGTTGTCATCAGCTGATCTAGTTTTCATGTAGTTGTCGTTCTCCCGTGCAATTTTTGACATCGATCCACCAACACAGGTGTTGGGCTTCGCCACTTTAGGTTCCTGCAGCCCATTCTCTTTACTCTGGTTATTGGCCACTACCATCCATGGTTGCTTTGCATCCATGTGAAGAAGAAACCAGACATAAGGCTTCAGCAGAGGCATGTGTTCTACATCTGTTTTACAACACAGCTTTATCAGTCTTCCAAAAGAATTCTGTGCTCCCGCTGTATGTTCTGCATTTGGATACATCTACATTTTTTAACTGCTTCTACCAAAATGTGGCCATAGTGTTTCACTGTTTTTATTATTTTTATTATAAGACTTCCAGAAAAGCAGTATAATTGTTGTCCTTTATTTCTTTCCCCTTGTTTGTTGAGTAAGTTGACATTAGATGTAATTCTACCTTTCTAAGTATCCTTCAAAACCTATAGCATACTTCCCCATCCTAAATTTAAAAGAATGATTGGTGATTCCACCCCTCCCCCCAAACAGGAGGTGCTTAGTGAGAGAGGAAACAAAGTTGAAGAATCCTCCAATCCCCATCCTTAACTTAGTCCGCCATTAATGATTAAAGAAGGGATAATTTGATGCACTTGGTGTGGCAGAGTTCAGCAACAGGGTCAGCAAATTTGCCAGTTAGATGTTGCTGACACCGACATACCTTTCTGTTGGCCCAGGAGCTGGTGGAATAGCACTTTCATTTGATTTCAAGGAAAAATACTTTGAGGGCAGTATGATACACACACACACACACAGAGCAACCTTTAACAGCACAAGTGGGAAACATGTAGGCAGTGGTGGGATTCAGCTGGTTCGGACCGATTCGGGCGAACTGGTAGGAAAGATTCTGGCTAGCCCTGCCCCCACCAGCCCCGCCCCTTCCTGGAGTTCCCCACGTGCCCCGTTTTGGCTCCCAGGTAACTGCAGACCCAAAACGGAGTGGGGGGGTGTAACATGTCCCCCGTACCCCATTTTAGTTCCCAGGAGGCTGCAGGGAGGCCCACTAGGCCCAAAATGGGGCACGGGGTGGCCACACCCACCCAGCCACATGACCAATAAGCCACGCCCACAGAACCGATGGTAAAAAAATTTGAATCCCATCACAGCCTCTAAGTGATATTTGCTGCTCTTTTTGTGAGTTGGGAAGCCCAGACTACCATTTTCATGCTGATCATCTAGAACTAAGCATGCACAATTGTTAATAGTGAGGATATTTTGATCTGGACTGAAACCTTCAGAGATGAAGGAAGAGAGATTTTTTTTTTAAATCACTCCAATAAAATTATTGCATAACATCAGAAGAATAAATCTACATCTGATTATTGGATTATTGCTTTTTATATTAGCTAGCAGTTTTAAATTAATTTCTTTGTTTTTGTTTTGAGGCAATCTGACCATTTTTTAAAATTCTTGTAGCCATGCTCCAAATTTCCAAGCAATGCTTCCTTTTTGTCTTTGTTCCTTTTTTTTATTAATAGAATTTTTATATACGACATGTTTATATATTCATCGGATGTTTTTCATATCAATAGTGAAAGATAAATTTGAAATTTGTGGGGTTTTTTTGTTAACACCATCATCTTTCCATAAGTTAATATAGGCTTATTCAGTAAGGAATAAAAAGAAACATGCTTTTCTGATATCCAAAACAGCAGAAACTGTTTTTTTTAAATTATTCATTTTCAGGAATATTTATAGTATTTCTCTGTTCAGTAAAACCATCAAATAATTTTGAAGTACCCAAAGCATTTAAAATAGTAAACTTGTTCCTGAGTGTGAATTCCCTTGCATAAATACAGGCCACAAAAAATTAAGGTGTTGCAAGACTTTCTCTGTATGTGAAGCAAAACCAAATCCCCAGATTTTGTAAAATACATCTAGACATGATTTGGTTTGAACATAAATCTTGCATGTTCTTTTCTAATCATTTTGGTACAGTTTTGGTATAAGTGTGCATTTGAAGTAGCAAGAACTTTTTGCTTTGAAATCTTGAACTCATCATTCTGGGACAAACTTCGATAAAGTTTATAAAGGAGCATTTCAGTATGATATTAGATAATGTTGCGATGTTATATACAGTATACTGTTTTTAAGCAAGAGACAATTTTCCCAATAATGACCTGATTCCCAACCATTAATATGGCTTGTGCAACAGGGTTTGATATAGCAACCCAACAATAAACAGCTGTCTGGAAAATGTTAAAGATGTATTCCCCAGACAATTAGCATAAAGCATGCAAACTTCATTATTTTGTTACAGAATTCCCAGCATCCATCTGGAATTTGTTAATTCATGAGACATTTATTTTTAAATCCTGAGGAAATAATTTAATTCATTTTCTATTGCTAAATTAGTGTGTCCTTATTTATATTAACCCTTTGGGAAAAGCAAAGAGACACATAAATGTTTCTAAAGAGCATGTTTTTAACCATATGACAGTCTTTTCTATTTGATTATCCCACTGTTCTTTAAGATACATTAAACTTATTCATAAAAACTAGAACTAAGATAAAAGCTACATACTGTACAGTAGTGACCAAAATTGTGGAAACCTTTTGGGAAAAGTGTATTTTTGAGGTTTGATGGCTACTAACACCACTTTCTTTTTGAGTAGTACCATAAAATTACATATCAATGGAAAGAAAATTTAATCACGAATGTAATGCAACAAAGTTTGTTCAATTATGTGTATTCTATGAAAAGTTATAGTCATATAACAAGAAAAAGGAAGCACAACTTGCTTAGGTTGATATCAGGTAGCTTTCCTTCATCTGATTGTAGCCAATGAGCATGAGCGTGTAGACAGCCAATCAGGTGTCATCTTGTTTTGGCAATGAGCCAATGAGATCACAGTAGGATTCAGTTATTGGTGTCATGTATTGACGCTGAGAGGAGGACATTTGTCAATGTGTTATGCGATCGCTATCAGGTTGGCTGGGTTTTTTTGTGTTCTTTCATTTAGTGAGTTTGTAAAACGTAATAAAATTAAAGTAATGGTGCAAAGAGTTGACTGGTGGCCCAGAAAGCAATGTAAAATAGTATTATTAAGTGAACAAGGCTACAGTTATAGAGAAATTAGAAGAAAAATTGGTGGAAACTTATACAAAGGTGGTATTTCTAAGTTTTTGAAGAAGTATAAGGAGACTCAGTCACTACAAAACCACACTGGTAAAGGCAGGAAAAGATGCACAACAGCAAGTGATGACAGAGGAATTAAGAGACACTGACACAAGAAAATCATCTGGGTGTATACAAAATGAAATGGTGCAATGCAATGTGAAGTTGAGTGCAAGGACTGTTCAGCACAGACTGCAGCAATTTGGCCTAAAATCTAGAATTCCATGAAAAAAGCAAATCCTTCAAAAAAGTTATTGCATTACATTCTCGATTAAATTATATTTCCATTGATATATAATTTTATGGTACTATTCCAAAAAAGTGGTGTTATTAGCCATCAACTCTCAAAATTCACTTTTCCCAAAAGGTTTCCACAATTTTGGCCACTACTGTAGTTAAAAAACTATTCGTGGAGTGACCTTTCTCATTCTGAGAAACTTTGAAACTTTATGGGTACTCCATGATAATGTACAATAATGCTATCAGGATGTATAGACTTTAGTTTATCTATCTATCTATAAGTGTGTGTGTGTGTGTGTGTGTGTGTGTGTGTGTGTGTGTGTGTGTTACAGCATAACTCTGGAACGCCTGGGCCACTGAAATGAAAACGA
>JANHFL010000870.1:207001-221869 GCA_032468155.1 Oxyrhabdium leporinum
TGTGTGTGTGTGTGTGTGTGTGTGTGTGTGTGTTCCAGCATAACTCTGGAACGCCTCGAGCAATTTCAACCAAACTTGCTACACAGATCACTTATTATCTGGAAAAAAAATACTGTGGGGGTACGACACCCCTAGCACCCCCAGGGGTTTGTGTGTGTGTGTGTGTATGTTCCACTATAATTCTGGAACACCTCAAGGAACTCTGGAATGCCTCCTTTTTATTATTTTCCTGTCTAGTACAGGATTGGGATAAATAAATACCCAGTCTATGGTGGGTTATCAGCTAGTATATAATACAAATTCTACAGCATGGATATTTATTTGAGAAGCTGACAAAAAGTGCAGTCCTTTCTTTTGTGAACCTGAGTTCTTGAACCACTTCTTTTCTAAAAACGTTTGTACAGTACAAGCATGAAATATCAGTTCAAACCGCAACCCAGTTTTGTTTGACTCCTGCTTCAAGAATTCAGATGTGAGGAAGAGGATAGAGTGCATTTATTTCATGGAATTTGCTAAAAGTTTCTAGTATGTTTCAGATTCAGGATACCTCAAGTACTTCTTGAGAGGGTACCATTACAATCCATAGCATTGTTTTGAGAGAATTTGAAGTTTGTTTTTAAATGCTTAATTGTGCACAACCTATTTTAAGTTTATACTAAGGTTTTTAGGATGTCGTTTTTATAGGATGTCAGTTTCAGCAGTTAATGCTAGTAAAATCTTGCAAGCAGATGGAAGGATCTCCAGAAGCACCCGCCCCGAAAGGGGGTCATGGGCTGTCCTCCTTGGGTTAGAACAGCAGCGGACAATCTTTTTAGGGTTCAAAACCTCTGTTTTTGTCTATAGGTTACAAACCCTAAGCAAGTATGGGCACAGTCAGAAAAATGAATAAAACCAATCAGAGGGTAGCCTTGGAAAGTAAAGCAAGCTGTATTTATTTAAATAAATATTCTTCCTTCAACAAAGGCCAGTAATTTTTTTTTCTAAATGGAAAGTTATGGAAGGCTTAATATATATAATAGCACATTCTAATCTTTTTTTTAAATTGAAGTTCAGATCTCCAGAACCATCTATGTCTATTTTTTTTTCACACAGAACCAATCTTAGGGCATTTAAAGAGATGAAAAGATGCCACTTAAAAACTAAATGGACACATTCCAAAATGTTCCTGATGTATACTTTAATATACTGTATAACTAGTCCTTAAACTCATACATCCAGCATGTTTCTCATTTGTTTACTATACTGTTTATGGCTCTATTTCCAAACACGAGAGAAAGGTTTTCCAAGTAGATTGCCAAGAACATTGGATTTCAGCAGTAAATGGGAGGCAGCTGTGAGAGTCCAAGACTAGGATCGCTAAATGGACTTGCAAAGTTAAAAGAGATTATTAAATCAGGCCAACAGTCCCTCTTCTCCAGCAATGCTTATAATAATATGGTTATCCATCTGCATCCAGGAAATTAAAAAGGACAGGATGGCAATAGCAATAGCACTTAGACTTAGATACTACTTCATAGTGCTTTATAGCCCTCTCTAAGCAGTTTACAGAATCAGCATAATTCCCCCAACAATCTGAGGCTTCATTTTACCGATCTTGGAAAGCTGAGTCAATCTTGAGTCAGTCAGGATTGAACTGCTGGCAGTGAGTAGAGTTAGTCTGCAATACACATTCTAACCATTGTACCATCACGGCGACACCATCTCTTTCATTGCTACTCCTTAACAGTTAATATTTAAAGTATCTTGCCTTAAAGATAAACCTGGAACCATCCAGGCCAGTAGATTTTGATAACCCAATCCTTCATTTTATATTTGTGAGAAAAGGTCACTATTCATGTTTTCTGTACAATGCATGCTTTTGTTTAATTATATATCTTTCATAGCATCATTCTCTCCTCTGGAGGTAGTCTTTGCTGCTAGGGAAGCTTTTCTAGCACCCTAATAATTTGGGTGCCATTTTTTTTGCTATAGGTTAGAACAGCGATGTCAAATTCAAGGCCCGTGGGCTGAATCCAGCCGCGGGGTGCTTAGATCTGGCCCATGGGGCTGCCCTGGAAACAGTGAAGGACTGGTTCCCTCAGTGCCTCTGCCAGCGAAAATGGAGCTCGCGAAGGCCGCATACTTGCTGGCTGGGGAATTCTGGGAGTTGAAGTCCTCCAGGCTTAAAGTTGCCAAAGTTGGAGACCCCTGCTCTAGACCACCAGTATCCATAGACAAGATTTGAGATAGCATGCCACATCATGCCTTGAAAGGCCTGGTTCCAGTCTTCATTCAGGGGTAAAGTTCTCTAGGACGAGTGCTTAAACACCACTCAAAAAAATGTATCAACAAAAAGGGAACAAAATGCTTCACTGGGACGATACTGATGCGCTAATTTATATGTGTGGATGCCAATTTAGAATTTCCTATCATTTAATTGTGACTGCGACACATCTTTCAGTGTGTGGAAGATTTTAATCAGATGAAATGTATGGTTTTCAGTCAATTATTCTGTTAGTGAGTGTTAATAGATAGTTTCAAGATTTGAAAGAGAGAAGCTTTTGTTTTCCTATTTTGTTTTGGGATACTCTGAGGAAGTCTTTTATTGTACATTTGAGCCTATAACATTGCTACTAAGCGTGGTTTTTAAACATGGCCGTCCGAAATCTTCCAGGCTGTCCTCTCCTCCTGAATCCATCATGAGATAAGTTACCTCAAGAGATTTTTCCTAGGATTCAAAGGAAGTGTGGTAAGCCAGAATCTAGAAATTGTTGGATAGTTATTACACAATGATTTGACCTGAATATTTTTTTTTGTCTTGTGGGTGGGGGAATTAAAGCTGTATCTTCTCTGTTAAATTACGTGAAACTGATTGAAAAACACAGAATAACCTCTTTTTTAAATACAATATTGGATAGTGCGCATAGAAAGGAGCGGTAAGAAGTTCTTGGCATGACATCAAGTCATCCTTGGCAAACAACAATTATTAAGTATGGAGAGCTTAAAATTTACCTAACTCTATTTTTTTTAATATTATTTATAAACATTTTTAATACAGTATCGTCAGGGCATATTATTTGCAGAAAGACAAAGAAAAAGCAAACAAAAATATTAAAATTTACCTAACTCTAATAAGGTGTTTGAAGAAATAATGCAAATATGTATGAACACAAACATGCTGAGACATTAAGGTTAGTGCACTGTAACCCCAGGGGGCTGATGGCTCAGCAGTTAAGATGCTGGGCTTCTTGGCTGGAGAGTCAACAGCCATGTTTGAGACTCATGCATCACATAACAGGATGAGCTCCTGTTACTTGTCTCATCTCTTGCCCACCTAGCAGTATGAAAGCATGCAAATGCAAGTAGATAAATAGGTACCATTTTGGTGAGAAGGTAAAAGCATTCTGTGCACCTCAGGTTATAGTCATGCTGGTCACATGACCACGTAAATGTCTTTGGACAGCGCTGGCTCCCTTGGCTAAGAAATGGAGATGAGCACTGCTCCCTAGAGTCAAATACAACTGGACAGGGGAAACATTCACCTAGAACACCAGATGTTTGTTATGTAGATAAAATGAAGAGAGTATACTGTTAGGTGTTCCCAGAGGAAAGGCAGGTTATAAATAAATAAACAAATAAAATAAATACAGAAATAGAAAGAAAGACTTTGGATATTATATGTTGATATCTTAATGGAGTTTTGAATTAGCAGATTTGGAAATTACGATTTTGTGAAATATTGCATGTGGTTGGCAGTTGGATAACAGGATAGGGATTGCAGATAATCCAACAGAAACCTCCCCAACATGCAGATGAAATAGATCCTAAATCAGTGCATCCTTCTTCCTATAGACATGGAACTTTAATCAGTAGTGAACATGGCATTATATCCTGCTGCTTCTTCTCTTATAGAATAGTGTCCTCTAATATACTTGAGAGACACACATATAACATAGAAGAATACTCCGATACACCTTATTCCTAAGGAACAGAGTTGTTGAGGTATGGATTATTTTAAAAGAGGAGACGGGGGGGGGGCAGTCTCACGTTTGTTTAAGGGTAAGTTCATGTAGGCTCTGTGCATCTTAATCTTGTTACCCAGATAAAGTGAGAAACAGATAAGAGATTTGGAAGAGGAAGAAAACTAACATGTGTTTCCTGTTTTAAAAGATATTTTTAAATTTTAACCCTGCTTGCCCATGCAAAAGTTTCGTATAATAATGGTTCAGCTTGATTCATGTGACAATTTTGCAATGCAAAATAATTCTGTCTGCATATATGTATGTGATGAAGGGATAGTAGAATAACAAGGTAAACATGTAAGCCTTCAATAGATTGTAAATACCAGGCACCCATATTGTGATTTGCTTCTTTTGTCCTATTGCAGTACATAAAGACAAATATTTACTTGGTTTGTGTAATACACTATATTTACACATGGGATTTTAGCAAATTTCATACAATTTTCATCCAGGACTTCAAATCTGCCTTTTATTTATTTTTTTGGTTACATGAGATTTCCTCTTTATTCTAAACTCCCAGTTTGCAGCATGCAGAATAAAACACCAATTTCTAAGGGAGGGGGGAAGCAGGAAGAGGAGAAAGATGAGAAGAGAAGAAAAGAAGAAAGAAAACTGAAAGAAAAAAAGGATGGTATTCCATTTGGAATGAAGAGCACTATAAATATTGTGGATTAGATGCACAATAGTGTTTTGGATTTTACTTGTTCAGTTTCTCCATTGGACTGCTTCATTGGCCGCTAAGAGGTCTTAGAACATGTAGACTTTACAGCTTATGTGTTTTTCATTTTTATTATTGTGTGAGAAGATACCCATTGATAGGCGTATATTGTGGCCAGTTCCTAGAAGATTGTGTAGATGGTAATTTAAGGCTCATCCTGTTAAAACCCTTTCTCCACAGGTCACTTCTCCCTCCAGAATATAAACTGGAAAGAGGCATCTCACTATGCTTTGATTGATAATGTAAATACCCAGTTTTTTACAAGGTAGGCAAAATATTTCACCTCGAAATAAATACAACATTTGCAAATCATCTTGCCCAAAAGTGAAACAGGCTTTTTGTCTCAGTTTCAAAATGTTTCAAGCATGAAATAAAGACTTGAAATCCTTTTTTGAAAAAGAGAGGTTTCATAATTGCTCAGTTGTCCAGTGAAAAGTACTTGTGTTGTGAGTTGTTCACATTTCACATCTGCAAGGTTTCTAAATATTAACTTTGTTTACTTGTTTTTCATTTACTGGTTCCTATACTGAACTTCGGGATTTCTCGTTTTTTGGAAGTTTCAGGAATGCTAATTTTGAATTTCAGTTGCAGCATAGCTTTGTACCTGGGTCCCAACATAATGCCTAGACAGCACAATGTTCCTCCAAATATTTTCCATGCTCAAAGATAGCTCCTGTCCCATCTCACTCTGAAACTGGCAAGATGCAAAGCAAAGTGCCGGACTCCAGCAAAATCATTTTTCCCGAGAATACTGCTGCATTCCACAAATATTCCACAAGCTTCTTTGGGAAACTTATTTATTTCACAGGTTTTGTAACCTGCCAACTTGTTTAAAAATAAACAAAACAAAAAACCATGGAATTGATGGAGATCCCTCAGATGACCATCAGAAACATTCAACCTGATTCCCAGCATGGGTTATTTTTACCCCCCAATAGCTTCATGAAATGTTAAGGCAAAGGAAATATTTGAAACACTGAAGACAAAGATTTTTGAAGTACAGGGGTCCCAACAGAAAAGGCTTTTTATCTGGCCGATGTCTTCCTTATTTTTTGTATATATGAATGGCCCACTGCTTATTTTGGAAGTGTATCTACCTGCCCAAAATAGAAGAAAAAGTAACCTGGGATAATTTTCCCTGCTTTTTAATATCTATAAGAAGCCACTGGCAGAAGTCATCTAACAACTCAGAGTGTGTTATAATCAATGTTCATGTCATCTCAATCCATGGAGGAGATGTGATCACTATCCTTGCCTGGTCCTGTAGGCTGAGAGACTTGATATGGGAGTTGAGTTGTAATTATAGGAGGTTACAGCTTCTCTGTAAAGGAAAATTTGGTTTTTCACCCCAGAAATCCCTGAAGATCAACTTGTTTAAGGGAGCGCCTCCCTGATGTGACTGTTGCCACCATTATTTTTATATATTTTATTTGTACTTTATATTGTTAGGCTTTTAATTTTCTGTTGTTATTGCAGCTATTAGTAAATCCACCAGTAGCCTTCTTTTGATTGTGGCAGCACAGAAATAAAGACAGAAAATAAAGATTTATTGGAAGGTAAGACAAGTGACAGCTAGCAATTAGTAAATCAATGTCTTGTAATTATTTATATATCTCATGGAAGCAGTTTTGTGAATAGACTTTTCTCAGAAGTTGAGAAGTTTTTTATGTTGGTCCCAGCAGGACTATTGTTGCAATGATCAAAATATATTGCAGAATTTCATACCATATAATCATCATCACACATAAGTATGCAAAGAGACGGAAAAAACAACAACAGACTTCCTGGTATATTTTGTTTAATGGTTGCCTGATTACATTAGATAATGAAAAGGAAGTGAAATGGGCAAACAGGAAAATGTTTGCTAGGGCATGATATGAGATGAATGATGGGGGGAACAGAAATAGCAGGATGTCCCACTATATAATATTGCTGATTTAGTCACATGCATTACCATAAAAGATTTTCTGAAAGATCATGCAGCTCACATCAAAAATCATTCTACTTACAACTTACTGCAGAGGAATCAGAGGAAACAACAGAACATTGTAAATATGTATCATGCTAACAGCAGTTCAGAATTCTACGTATAACTATTGGGAAAACAAAGCTATTCATGCCGCAAAATTGGAAATAATTACCTAAGAACAAGAGAGTAGGAGCTTAACTGTTCCTGCACAGAAAAATAATAATTGCCAAATATTTTACCTGGCACAAACTCAGATCTGTGTTGCCTGCTGTCCTTGAGAATTGCTTCAATAATCTTGTAGAGATTGGCTAGTGTAATCCAAGTAAAAATGCTGGCCTTCAGCTTTAGAATACAGACCTTCATAACTCCATTCAAAGTTTCCTGAAGGTTTTGAATCCAACTTGCCCTGAGAAGTTCCCATTTTCAACTTTAAACTGCACGCATGCAATATGTGTGTGTGTGCGCACGTGCGCACACACACATACTTGCAGGTTGCAAATGGCAATGAAATGTACATACTATTGAAGGAAACGACAAGGAAAGAGCTGCTAATTTGATCTCTGCTGCTCTCAGATAATGTGCTATTTTGTAGGCAATTAACTGCAGATCAATAGGATACCATTTGCTTTTAAAGGCCCGGTTGGATTGAAATATATGTTAGACTGCGTCTGAGTTGGCTCTTCCTCAGATTTGTCTGCTCACCTCTGGACAACTAATTTTGCTAATTAGTATAGTAAATCTATTAGCAAAATAACTTGAATTACTGTCCTAATTTCATTTAAACTTTGAAAATATGAAACATTTTTTTATGAACAAAACATTTCTAAACTGCCTTCATTCTTTATAGCAGAAAGGTGTATACAATAATGCTAGAAAGCATTGCAAAGCTATGATATAAATGTCTACTTTAAGTAACAGGATGAGTAGATGTAAGTTATCTTTGCATCTGTATAGTCAAATTTCCCCAAATTTAGGTTAGATCCGTAAATACAATTGAAAGACAATACATCTTTTTGAATGCAATGGATGAACTTCTGAATACTTATGAAAGGATTGTAATCCTTGCAAAGTTTAACTTTAGTTCTTGAATTGTCCAAGGAAATACTCAGTTATTAACAGTTATATAATTATAGTGCATATAAATAAAAGACTTTGGCATTATTTTCCAAAGGAGACAATCATGTCTCTGTTTAAAGCATTGACATTAATATAATTAGCTCATTTAAAAACAAATAGTTCTTTAATTCTGTATCTTATGAAAATTCTTGTTAATGAAAAATAAAACATCAGCAGGCTTTTGGACTAAAACTAACTAACTTTTAAGCATCTTATTGTCTTTACATATTATCTCCAAATCAGAGGTTGCCAAGGAAAAAATGAGATTCACTTTCAGTGACATTTAGCAGATGATAGACAATTACCCAAGATTGTTTCATCCAAAGCAGACGGTAAAGAGTTGCAGAAGGATCCTGTAAAAACTGAAGTATATAAAAGTCTGTGCCAGATACAAAGTGGTGTGAAGTTATGTGTGCTGAGATAATCTGGTTTATGTCTACATAAGGTTGGATTCTTTGTAACCTCTGTGTGTGTGTGTGTGTAGACTATCCCTTTCAAACCCACAGTTGACTTACAACTTTCAATCTTACAACTTTCAATCTTTGTGAAAGTCAGAAGTAACTTGCATAATTAAGATCGGGTATGATTGACATTTCAATAATGCCAATCAAAATGATATTAAGGAAGAATTCATTAGAGAGAAACAAATGAGTGTGTTCTGATAGATGTTAGTACGGTTGTGGAGACGGCTATGAAAAGGAATATACAAATTTCAGGCGGTCATTGTGGGAAGCCAGCAGGACCATTATTGTATCCTCAAATTCCTTGGTTCACCAGACTCAACCTTCCAACTGTTTGCAGACTTGTGTGGTAATGAAGCAAGAATGAAGAATTCAGCTAGCAAGTTTCCTTCACCCAGTAACTGTCTCAATTATTATATCAGTGGCCCATTCCAGTTGAAGTCCAGTTGTTTCCATTTTATTTCCGTTATTTATCAAATTTATATGCCTGCCCATCTCACACAAGGTGAGATTCTGGACAGCATACAATAAAACTGACAGTTAAAAAGTATACAAAAACCAATTACAAAAACCAATTAAAACACATATAAATAAAAAAGGTGATGAAAGGGAACACGTAAGAACATTGGACATGATGCTGCCAACAATTGGGATCCCTGTTGGCAAGAGATCCTCAGGTCTGTGGGGGAAAAAAACTGTTTTAAGGAATTTTTGGAAGGTCACAAGGAATGGGATCAACTTCACCTAATGATGGGTAATTACCTCAGCAGAAAAGGCTCATTCCCTAGGCCCTGTCAAACGGAATCTGTTAGCAGATGAACAGAACAATATTCTGCTAGACCTAATACGATGGGTAGATGTAATTGGGGGCAGGCTAACTTTTGACTTTGTGGGAGGAAAAGAAACTTAAGTTTGAAGAGCGGGTGAACACTGACTGAATATTTGGTGCAAATCTAGGGAAGTACAATATACAGACTCAAAGCATTATAAATGTTGTTTAACTCTCTTTTTCATGCAAGTTGTGACAAATATGTAAAATAAACCAACAATTTGCGATAGTCTTAAAATGATCTGCATAATAGCATTTTAAATTAAAGTGAGAACACCTCTTGGATGCTCATCTTTGAAAATATAGTAAACTCTCTATTTAATGGATCTTAATTTAGCAGACTTCACATTTAAGACAAAATGTCCTGCATCCAAGCTGTGTACAAGTTTCAGGCAATAATGGATGCAATCAGAAAAACAGTGCTTCAAAATAGGTTTTCAGGGTTAACAGCAAAATATTTTTTTCATGTATGTTTTTGATGCTCAAAAATTCCATTTGCCATCTAGCAGGCATTCTGATTTAGTGAACATTAATCGGTTAAATCAAGAGTTCAAACTGATGTAGGTATTAACAAATAACACCAGTTTTTACCCTTCTGTTCCATATTTATAAATTGGTTCTTGTTTGCTGCTTTCCACAATGCTAGAAGTACAAGTATTAATATATTAGGCAGATTCAGATGTTTTTTGCCTCTATATCATTTTGAATGAGAAAAAGAGCATTTGTCTAGACTGTAGTTCATATCCTGTTGAGGATCATTGATTCCTTGTTCATCACACTGTAGGTGAATAAAGCTATTCAGCTATTCAGAAGTGGAAAACAGCAGGTGTGTCCTTGTGGCCATTCAAAATAAGAGTCTTTTCATTTCCATTTTTGTCAGTTGACTAAAAATGGAGCAAAGGGCAGGGGTTTTTTTTCATTCTTTATAAAAGTATAAGCAATAAGTACCATTCATTTCAGACCAGAGTTAGCCTGTTGATAGTACACATTTTGTCTGTTTGCATACTTTGTGTTTTCGCAGAGTGGACTGGTGCAGTTGAAATAAGCAAGATTCAGTTTCCTATCTCCAATCTGTCCCTCTTGCCCTCCCTGCTCTTCTTCCCCATCCAAAAGTTCCTTAACTTTTTCTGAGATGCCTATTTTTAGCTTGTGCCCCTACTTAAGCAAAGAGGCTTTGTTGGCAGAGCCCTGGGAATTCCTGAAGGTGATATCACCTACTGAACAACAAGTCTTCTCAGACTGTCATTACCCCATTTGGCTGCTGGTTCACAAACAGGTTGATTTTATTGCCAGATGTTTCTGCTCCTTCTCCTTATTTGACAGAAATGCATTCTATCTGAGAGCCATTAAAAGTTCAGGCTGTCCATTTCTTAAAAAAAAAAAAAAGTGAAGTGCACCTCATCCTAAAAGGCCCTGAGTGCCCTAATCTTATAGGTTTCTAGAGAGAAATAGCACAACGAAGGTTGTTAAGAGATGAAACTCCTAAGTTACTTTTATTTTTCCATATACAGCTTTTTAATGTCCTCACTGAAGTGAATGGCAAAAGCATGAGTATCCTTAAAAACACTGCTATTTTTAGATGTTAATTTATAATGTAACACAATGCATGGTATACACACACATATACACACACAGAGACATTTGCTGTATTATACTTCCCAAGATCTTCTCTATTCTCATTTTGTCATTTCTCCAGTCCTCTGCAGGGCAGTTCTCAACTTACAACAGTTCATTTAGTGAATGTTCAAAGTTACAATGGCACTGAAAAAAGTGCTTCACCTTGCAGGATCCCCATGGTCACATGAGCAAAATTCAGGCGCTTATTTGATTCTTACTTGGGGTGGTTGCAGTATCCCATGGTCACGTGACCACCTTCTGACAAGCAGAGTTAATAAGGAAGCCAGATTCATTTAGCATTTATCATTACGTTCATAGGGAGAGGTCTTAGTACAAGAAATCCTTGACTTTCAGTCATTTGTTTAGTGACCATTCAAAGTTACAACTGTATTGAAACTGGTCCTCACACTTAGGATCTTCACAGCAATCTTCACAGTGTCCCATGGTCACGTGATCAAATTTGGGTGCTTGGCAACTGCCATGTATTTACAGGTAGTCCTCAACTTATGACCACAATTGAGCCCAACATTTCTGTTGTTAAGTGAGACAATTGTTAAGTAGGTTTTGCCCAATTTTACGCCTTTTTTTGCCACTGTTGATAAGTTAGTAACCTGGTTGTTAAGTGAATCTGGATTCCCCATTAACTTTGCTTGTCGGAAGGTCGCAAAAGGTGATCACACGACCTCTGGACACAGCAAAGGTCATAAATATGAACCAGTTGCCCACCTTCTGAATTTTGATCACATGATCATGGAGATGCTGCAGAGGTCGTAACTGAAACATAATCACATTTTTCAGTGCTGTTGTAACTTTGAATGGTCACTAAATGAACTGTTGTAAGATTACCTGTATAATGGGTTATGTGATCACCATCTGCAGCCTTCCCACCAATCTTCTGACAAAAAAGTCAATGGGGGATTCACTTAGTCGCTATGATTTGCTCAAGAACTGTTGCAAAAATGTCATAAAATTAGATGTGAATCACTTACAGTTGCCTTGCTTAGGAATGGAAGTTCTGGTTCCAATTGTGGTCATAAGTCAAGGACTATCTCAACTAAGAATTTCAGAGTGGCACCAAACTTTTGTGAAGAACTTATATCTTTTAGTGGTGATTAGGTGGTTATTGAAGACCTACTTTTTTTATCTAGGCCTTATCTATACAACTGTTTAGATAAATGGATCCTTAGCTTTTGTTTTCCTCCTCCCTCATTCATAAATTACTGTTTTTATTACTGTGCTTTTTATTTTGCAAACAGCTTTGAGATAGTTCTCAAAGGCAGCCGTGTGCAAATATCTTCAGTAAATAATACATAAGGACATTAGCTCCATATACGATTGTTCAGTAAATACCAGTGGCAAAACAATATTTTTTCTCCTTTTGCTGACTTAGGTTGCTGAGTTCTCATTAATGTTAGAAAAAGTGCAGAGGATTTTCTTTTTAGTTTAATTAATTATTCACAAAAACAATAGTCGAATTGAGAAAACAGCATTTTATGAACTAGTTTGCTGATTTGTGGTGGTTCTGGCGGGAATTCTGATATTGGACACCTTCTCATTAAGATTAAAGGCAAGCACTTAAGCAATATTCAAGATTCTGTTTCCATAACCCAGCCAATTTTAATTTTGTTGAATTGAAAAAATAAAAAAAAATAAAAGCATGACACCGACATATTCAGAAATCACGGGACTGAAAAAATATCTAAAGCGGGAAACCATTTTTTTTTAAACCATATTTGTAATATCAAACTTTTCTATGTCATGTCCTCAACTACACCCAGATCCTGAAAAAGAAATGAAGCCCTTAGTTGAAAAATACACCGGGGGTGTAGAAAGCACTGAAGATTCCAGCCTCAGCTGCTGAAAAATGATACTGAGATGCCACAGATAGTATGTTCCTCCAGTGAGTAGCTTGAACCCTGTCATAGGTAACAGTGACCTATTTACTAAAACCTTGTTAAAAGGTGCTATTAGCCCCGGGCACCTTTAACTAGTGCGATATGTTTGGCTATTGTGTGTTTTTTCAGGGCCTGTCCCTGCAAAGTAATTTGCCATTACGTTGTCTATGCCTTTAGTATAATTGGCCATCTGCCAAGTCAAAGGAGAATCTTGGCAATATTTCAGCAGCCTTTAATGAAGGGGAAGAGCAAAGTTCATAAGGACACGGGTGCCTATCTGGCCCCTTCTGCTTTTACTGTCTTCAGGTCAGTAATGGGAGAAGATGGCTCAGGGAAAAGGGTACATCATCTAATACCCAGGAAGAACTTTTTATTTATGTGGTGGGGATCATTTAAAAGGTGCTTAATGGATAGCAAGGAACACTAAAGACATTTTAGAGCTGTCAGCTCACAAATGAGGCACATTATTCTTGTGGCCCCGATTCTGTTTCAAGGATTATTTTAAAAGCAAGGATAAGCATTTTTTTTTTAAAAAAAATATCTTTCAAATGATAACTAATAATGTCCTGATGTTCAAAGTGACTTTTATTAATGGCTTCATTTCATGATTTATTTGTTTTAGACAAAATAGCAGTCTCCTTTTGCTTGGGCTTTAATCTTGGGGAGAGACAGTTTTCAAAATTCTTAGTGTAGGATTAAGAAAAGACACAGTGGCCTTTCTCCTGAAGGTTTGTGTGAATTGAATAATAGAGCATGCCATTTGGGATGGTATGAAAAAGATGCAAGTAGTTCTTGACTTATTATCACCATTTAAAGTTACAATGGACCACCCCAAATTTATGACCCTGTTATGATGGCTAGCAGTCACATGATGCCATTTTGGGCAATCAGCAACTGGCAGCATTTATGACTGTTTGCAGCGCCCTGCGATCATGTGACCACTATTTACGTTTTTGCCAAAAACTGGCCTTGACTTCCAGTTTCTGGCAAAAAAATCTCCCATAGGAAAAAAATGGGTTTGCTTAATGAACTGCAGCATTCACTTAATGACTGCTGCCAAAAAAAAAAGAGAGTTTAGAATTGGGTCAGTCGCATGATAACCCACTTTATGAGCATCATGACTTATGGCTGCAATTGCCAGGTCATAAGTCAAGGACTGTCCTTTGCAGATGTTTTGGGGCCCATAAAGTTAGGATTAGCTTTGTTCATGTAGGCTTTGGACCCACTGGGTGTTTCAGCCTTACCCACTCTGAGTAACCACCTAATGGATAAGTACTTTTTTTTCGCCCAGAATTCCCTACCCTAGTCATTGGGGAAAGTTGATGCATACTTTGTTTATCACACAGAATCTGGAAAGTCAGCAAAAATGATTACAAGTGGGACAACAGAAAAACAAAGATAAAGCACATTATAGCATAGTTATGTAGCTTTTGCTCTTATGCATGTTTTGGCCATTTGAACAATGCACTGTATTTTTCTAGTGTAATGGAAGCTGTATACTGTAACACTAGCCAGCTGTTTTCATCTAGTGCTCTCATTATGAAGCTTTAAGAGTCACACACACACAAAGTGAACCACAGGCCACCAGTTGCCAGTGTGCTCATGCATGTTCACTCTCTCATTCAGAAATGGTTCAGGCAATTACAATCTTTTGGAGTTCCGCTGTACACTTTTTCTTTTTTCTCCACTTTTTGCTTTATCGCATGAATAAGTCATAATACATTTAGAATGCTTTAAAACATTTAACACAGCAGGGCATAGAAAGATCACCAGGGCTTTGAGGAACTAAATGGGTTTTCTTCCCTAGCCTCCATTATACATACATGCAATTATGCATTCCTGTTAAGTAGAAGAACTGCATGTACTAGTACTTTGTGCATTAATGAAACAACAGCAGGATTACTGCTGCTCTCACTTTCATCCTTTACTTCCCTAACCTTCCCTAACCTTAACCAGTGTATGATGGAAGAGGGGCAGCCTGATGCTACTTCTTTAATTTTATTAATAATCTTCAATCAGCCTGGTGTTTGGAAGACAGTTCTTGCAGACACTTGTTGCCATCTGGGACTGATGGAGTTGAAAAGCCAAACATTTACTTTAATTTAGTTTTAAAGGTTAGTCATCAGTGCCCAATTTCAGCTCAGAAGAGAGCCAGAAACCTCTCAGTAATGGAGAAGTCTATTACGTGTTCTCTCTCTCTCTCTCTCTCTCTCTCTCTCTCTCTCTCTCTCTCTCTCTCTCTCTCTCTCTCTCTCTCTCTCT
>JANHFL010000870.1:261460-274863 GCA_032468155.1 Oxyrhabdium leporinum
TGCTTTACAGCCCTCTCTAAGCAGTTTACAGAGTCAGCATATTGCCCCCAACAATTTGGGTCCTCATTTTACCCACCCTGGAAGGATGGAAAGCTGAGTCAACCTTGAGCCTGGTGAGATTTGAACTACCTAATTGCAGGCAGCTGGCCGTCAGCAGAAGTAGCCTACAGTACTGCACTCTAACCACTGTGCCACCGTGGCTCATATAAGCTTGCATCTCTTGATACAAATTTCTTTGGTTATTTTAGTAGAATCAGCATTCCTTGAATTATAACTGCATTTTGCGTATACTTGGTCATTCACCCTTGCTCTGTTCTCAGCTCTACATTATTAAAACATTTTCATGAATGTGAGAACTCTGCACATCTCTTATGGTCCTTTGACTTACTCATTATTGTTACACAGATGAAATTCCAGGCAAATTTTTCAAATCCCATACTATAAACTGTATTCAGGATAAATTTGATTTGTAAATTAAAATACTTTGTGGTCATAGTAATATTAATACGATATTTGCGAATAAAGTAATATTTGCGAGTAATAGTAATATTAATACGATATTTGCGAATAAATCACAATATGATTCTTTTATAGATGAAGTGAAAAAGATTTGGAACTTGGATCAGTTTTGAAAAAAAATCTACCATCTTTTTTTTTTTTAAGTTTGCATATAACAGTTAATTAGTCTATTGCCATTTTTTGGATTCCCCAATGTAACTGTTAGATAGATTGCCAATTAAGTTCAGAGATTTTCCTGAACCAAATGTTGACCAGCTAAGTTTAATTATGCCATCTAGAATTGTAATCTAATATGCCAACAACTTTGCTGACTGCAAAATTCTGAAATATCTAGACCAATATGCCTTGAAGGTGTTGGGGAAAGTCAGATCAGAGAATTAACCCAAACCTTTAAGCACAGAATAAACATTTTGGAGGTCAAACCATCATTTATGATTATCAAGTTTGCTGCCGGATAGTAATATCAACAGTTGGGTAATGTCCATCTGTTCTATATGTGGAGATTTTTTATAATTCCAGTAAATAAAGGAACAGCAAGAGTGAGTACCTCATTACCAAGCAATTAACTCATTTTAAAAAGTGCATTGTGTTCATTTTTAAAACTTGAAAAACAACTTAGAGATATCATAAACTGATAATGTCATAAACTGATGATGAAGATGTTGTGTTCCCTGTTTACAACTGATTACAGGATGAGAGCAGATACTGAAATGGATTGTACTATTCTAAATAGGTCTTTTGTCTTCTCTAGGTTCCAATTTATTAAACCACATCTTTGAGTAGAAAACAGCTGTCTTAAGCTTTGTTTATAGTTGACCTAAGGAAAGAGTTTCTAGAATACGTTTAGAAACTATTCTTCATACATACCCATAGAGATAAAATACTCAGCGAAAGAGCTTTTTCGGTATATTCACATAAAAAGAGATGAACATAGTGGGTCATTTGAAATATCTTCTATGTTCATCATGTACTGATTTGTCACATGGACATTAAAATGCATAAATAAATGTTCATAGGACAGGCCCTTGGAAGAGATGCAGAGAATCTGCTTCCTTCCTCTGCATCTAAGAGGGCAGAAGTTGGGTAATAGAGGAGAAGGAAAGAGGAACAACAACTAGTGAACAAACAGGAAACAGTATACAAACATCCCAGTGTTCAGTGACAGACATTAAAATTGCCATTAAAAAGTGATATGGCAATAAAGAGTATGTCTAAACCATGATGAAACAAAGGGCCACTTGGCTTGGAGATGTTTCTTTCCCTGCTCCAAAACAGCCCTGGCATTCTTGGCTCTATTCCCTAATATAAAGAAAAGGGTAGCAAGAGTGATACAAAAATACACAGGGATTACTGTCAGGCGCTCTGGGACAATTGTTTAGCACGATTCTGATAAGAACCAGAGTAATAAGCGACATTTGGGAAGTGCAGAGCAGTTTTATGTACTGGTTTCAGGCCAGGATTTTGTTCTTTGGCAAATTACTGAAAATTTATGAATGTGAGAAACATTCCCTTCAATCATTCCTTCCCTTCATTCCCGTATCACTTTGTCACTTTAAAAAAAAAGCAATTGTCTCGCTTGGAAGCCTTGTTTAACTTTTTTCATCTAGACATTTTGTATTTCCATAGAATAGCTCTGCCTTTTCCTGTGTCTCTTGGTCTTAACTGTGCCTTGCTCTCTTTGACTGTGTTTTCTGTGATTATGTTAATTTATATATATGGATTATATAATTTTCTCATCCTTCCTTGTTACAGCAGTCCACCTCTTTATGAACAATTTTCCTTCATAATTTCTTTCACTGCATTATTCTATCAGGCATTTCTATGACACTTTGCAGCATAATTATTTTCTCTTCTGTTTCAAACAAGTTCTACATTTTCCTTCCATCCATCCATTTCCCACTTGTTCAAAAATTAAACTATTTTATATTTAACCCAAGTGTTTGTATTTTCTTTTTCTGAAGTTCTATTTTCCCTTTAGTTTCTTTCATAACTTTCCTTATCTTCCAACCCTATTTCCACCCCAAAATCCACTCTGGGAAAATAATTGTTGGCTCTACATACAAATCTCTTATCCGTGTTGTATCCTGCACCAGTTCACTCAATCTTTCATCATATATAAATCAAGTCAAACAAGCATTTCCAAATGTTCATGCATATGCGTAAATAGATAGATGCTGAAGCACATGTTCAAAATAAATTAATGTTCTGCCTGTGGCTTTTAATAATCATTCAGCTGGTCCATCTGTTCAGTTTTGGGTCTGATTCTCTATAGAACAGCTATATCCACTTAGCTGCTGATTTTTAACCTTTTTTTAAAAAAATCATAGAAACATGTAAAATAGGACTATTAAAGATTTTTTTAATATAAAACTTATTTTTTTCAGTTCCAACAACAGATCTTTAACCTGGCATTCAAGACAGAAAAGGGTTTGGGCTATCTACAATCTGCAAGTTTTATGTAAATTACTGAGGGCTCATTAAAAGAATTTACTTCGGCTGTTTATGAATGCACACTTCAAGTAAACTGTATGGTATACCTGATTTGGTATTATTTTAGTGATTCAGGGCCAATGGAATCTGCAGCTCAATACCCCAAACATAATTCTCTGTAAGCTAAACAGAGAGAGTTCTAAGGCCCTTGGGATCTTTTTCAATTTTCAGAATAAAACTTTTAATACATATATGTAGAGATCAAAGCAAGCTTTCATCTCAAATGTCAATAAACAATATTCTATCCATTTGCAGCCATTGAAGAATAGATATACTGTAACATAGTCTGATATTTACCCATTATACAATATTTTTCCTCAAAATATATTTTCTGTCATTAAAAAGTTGCACCATATAATACTTTTATTACATTACATAAGAGGTTGGGTGGTAAAGTGGACATTGGTAATAACTGAAAATTGCTTTGGACATTTTTTAGAGAAGTAGAAATAAGAAATTTAATATACAATTATTGGATCCTATTAGATCCTATTTTACTGAAGCTTTTCTAATAATTATATTTATTAGAATCTATAAGGTGGATAATGATTTTAATTTTATGGCAAATACTGTAGAACACTTTCTCCACCATAATAAAAAGGGATTACAGGGTTGTTAAAAGGAAAATAAACCCCTCTAGAACACATTCTAGACTTACTTGAAGTTTGTTGGTTATTTTCAGCTCAAAAAGAAGCTACTGACACCTGACTGAGACAGATCTAAACAGGAAAATGCAGTTTGCATAGAATAATCTAGACTGGTGAATTGAGTCAGATAGGTAGAATGCAATCAAATTAAGTAGGTCAGGTCTGCTGAAAGTCAATGGAGAAGCTCTCATTTCAAGAGCTTGTTGAAACCAGAACCATGGATAGCTCCAAATAAGTTTTGTAGATTGAAGTTTTCTGTAGAAGAAATAACAATTGTCTCAGCTGCTAGCTGAAGTCAATTGGAAGAGAAAGTTTTTCCCCCAAATAGTTTCTTAAGAACTGGCAGTCCTGCTATTTATTGGCTAGGGAAAAAATGCAGTTGAAAGAAAATGGAAGCGGATACTAGTGGATTCAGGTATTGCAACTGAATGTTCCTTTGAAGATTGAGGTGTTTTGCACACTTTTCCTTCTCTTGGTCTTTTTCAGAGAGTGGCTTCTGGAAGATGCATACACAAGAATCACATTATATGCATAAATAGAGAAAGATACATAAATATATATAACCTCCAGAGATTGTGAATGCTCCAACACTGGAAGTTTTTAAGAAGAGATTGGATAACCATTTGTCTGAAATGGTGTAGGGTTAAACGGGGTTGGACTAGAAGACCTCAAGGTCCCTTCCAACTCTGTTATTCTATTCTATGTATTCAAATATAAATAAGCCACAATCCATATGTTTATTGGGATGGTGTGATCTTCAGCTGGAGTTGAGAAGCCTAGGGTGACAAGAGAAGGATGTGGTCCTTTGTTTGTCTTAAATTCAAACTCATCTTTCTTTTTTCTACATATGTTGTGTAGACAGCAATAATACTTTGCTTCATTGCCTCTGGAGCCTCATATTTCTGCTGTGCTGTGGAAATGAAGGTTTTACTGAGAGTTATCTTTTTATATAAAAATATATAAACTCTATTAAAAGTTTTATAACAAAATCATAAAAACCAGTATAAACTAATAAAGAGCCAAAGAAACAAAACAAAGAAGAAAAAATTACATGTGCAGAAAGAATGAAAAGAAATAAGAAAAAACTTTCTGATTTCTTCTGCAGAAAATGTAAGTACATTTACAATATTATCCCTTACTTTATGATTACAAAAAAGAGCTCATTTTTTTCCTGTTATCTAGTTTTTTTCTAATCATCAGAACCACAAATCTTTTCCTGTTTCATGTAAAAAGTCTAAAGGGGTTTCCAGTCAACCATGAATATATTATTTTTTTCTCTAAAATAAGTTAATTTAGCCAGCTCTACAAATTCCACATCTTCATCAACCCTTCCTCTGCTGAGGATAGCATTGAGTCTTTCCACTTTTGAGCATATAATAGCCTCACTGCAGTTATCTCTCATATACACACACACACACTGTGTTTGTGTGTGTATGTGTGTGTACATACGTAGTTCCATTACTTTTTTCTAGTTGCCTGTCCATTAGTCCCAAAATAAAAATGTTGGTTTCAGTTGAAACAAAAAGTACAATTAAAATTCTGCTGTCTCAGTAGATGTCATCACGCAGTGTTCTCTGGTTAAGGATGTCCAAAACAGGACTCTGTCTAATATTCCTTTGTGGAAGCATTCAAAGCTAATATCTAACAAGTATTGAAAAGGAATAATTTCTTTTTATTTTTTTTTAATATTTCCTTAGGTTAATGTGTGCCCTGTCATTCAAGTTTTGTACCTTTGTAGTTTTGCTCAAAACCTGGACAGAAAGGGAGAGAGGAGAGAATATACTTTAGCTTGTCTTGTGATTAATTGCCTGGTGTAGGGAGGAGATGTTCAGGCAGTGCAGGAGGATATTATTTCCTATTTTCAAGAAATAGTACTTCCAGTTTAATTAGAGAAGCCACAGTGAAAGCACTCATGAAAAAATTATCACATGACCACTAAGAATTGAAGAATAGAAGTCCCATGGTGAGATGCTTTTATAATAAGTGTTTGACCAGATCTGGACAGTCAATTTTTCTTCATCAATTTCAATCAGATTTTGTTTATATCTTGTCTGTCACTTGTGGTCTTTGCTGAGAGGATTAGGGGGAATATGACCCCACTGATATTCCTAGAACTCACAATATCTTTCGGTGCTATCAAACATGGCATCCTCTCCTAGTAGGATTCACGAAGAAAATGATATATTGAGTTAAGGATGCAGCAGAAATGGTTACCATGGCTACTACTGTATACAAGCCCTGAAAGAGGCATGGCTTCTTTAAGAAACACTGAAAGGTGCAGCAGATGTGCTCCTTATGAACATCTTTTCAGATCCCAATAGCTGCCAGCTCAACTTTTGTTTCTTGGCACCAAAATCTTAGACATTTTGCTTAACTCCCAAGATCAACTTGAAAATTCTACTTCTGATGTTGTCCCAACTGTCTTTATGTTTGTATTATAGTGTATTTAAGTGCTTATTTTTACATGTGATATTTATGTTTTAAGCTACCCTAGGAAAGTATGGATTGAACCAGGGACATAGCATTTCTAAAATTCCATAGCAACAATGGAAAACTATTTAAAAAATAAAAATGTACTAGAAGATTGCTAAGGGCAAGTGGGACAGTCTTCCACTGAGTTTTGGGGTACTTTCTTATTTAGACTGTTCCTCCAAAGCTTTATATGTATACAAACTACTTTTCTGCTGATATATTTTTTTAATATGTTAGAGTACATATTGGTATATGTCCATTATAACTTAAACTTAAATCAGAAGTACATACTTGTTCCCTTCTGTCTTAAGAAGCATGATGTTTATAAATATTTCCATAAATATTGGAAAGCGTGCCATTTTAAACATTTTCAGAATTGTTGCAATAAATAAAGATTTGAGTAACATATTCCATCTGGCTTGTATAAATAATTCTCAGTTCTTTGTACCTTCAACTGTGGGATTCTGTTCCATGAACAGAAACACCTGAATAGATTCCATCCAATGATCATATTTATTCAAAATGTTGGATACCAAAATTTAGACATGAATAATTAAAAATAAATATTGGAACAGAAAACAATATGGATGTGTGGACTTGAATGTTATAGGTAGCCCTTGACATACAATCACAATTGGGACCAGAATCTCTGTTGCTAAACAAGACAATTTTAACTAACCTTTTTGCTATGGTGTTAAGTGAATCATTGCAGTTGCTAACTGATCACACAGTTAAGCAAATCTGACTTCCCCCATTAACTTTGCTTATCAGAAGCCAGCTGGAAAGGTTGCAAATGATGGTCATATGACCCCAGGACACTGCAATTGTCACAAATTCAGCCTGGTTGCCAAATATCCAAATTTTGAGCACATGACTGTAGGGGTGCTGCGAAGAATGTAAGTGTAAGGACCAGCCATAAATCACGTTCTTCAGTGTCGTAACTTTGAACACTTGCTAGATGAATCATTGTGAGTCAAGAACTAATGTTATAGCATAGGATGTGAACATAGTTGGCATGAAAATATCTATATCTGAGAATGCTTTAAACTAGTTTTCTAAAGACACAAAAGAACAAAAATAAGCTATTACTACTGAAGGGAGCATGCCTTTCCTGCTGTGTGAATAAATAGCACTAGCAATAGCACTTAGACTTATATACCGCTTCACAATGCTTTGCAGCCCTCTTTAAGCAGTTTAGAGTCAGCATATTGCCCCCAACAATCTGGGTCCTCATTTTACCGACCTCAGAAGGATGGAAGGCTGAGTCAACCTTTAGTCTGATGAGATTCAAACTGCCAAATTGCAGGCAGACGGCAGTCAGCAGAAGTAGCCTGCAGTACTGCATTCTAACCACTGCGCCATAAAAATCAAGCTTCTGGTCTAAGAAGTTATATCTACATATGAGGATTCTGGCCATGAGCACTTGCTCAACAGATGTTAATAAAATGTTGCATGATGCAGCTGCATATAATCTGCCATCTCAACCACTGTTTTCTACCTTTGTGTGCACAATCCCAATCTGAGGCCTATCATACAATCATATAGGAGATTGATGTACATTAGCTTTCTTTATGTATGTTTCTAATCCAACCAGCAATTTTATACAGAAACTACTTCTGCACACCTGCCCCATTCAAGTGTACAAGGGTCTGTCTTAAATGCATATAAAACATATATCCAGTTTAAATGTGATTTCTGTGCCACTCTATGCAATTTAGAGATGTGAAAGACGACGCTACTTGTGGAAGGAACTTTTACATATAAAGCATGTACATTCCACATACAAAGCATGTACATAGGTTACACTTCCAGATTAGAAAGCATGAAAAAATAGAAGTGGCAAATCCAACAAACACTCTCTTTAAAGCTTTGAGATGAACGTATGGAATCACCACCAGAGCTATGGAATAACCACAGAAATAAGTTTTTTCACACATTATAAGTCCAAGGCACAAAAGCCAGATATTCCTGATTATGCTTATAGCTTTCTACCTAAGCAGTGAATTGAGCCATTTTACTTTATTTGCAGAAAAAAAAGCATTGTTCTTGAACGTATCACTGTCTTAAATATAAAGCTTAGTGTCCAGCCTTGAGTGCAGCTAGGTTTTTGATTAACAACAGGCTATGTACACATGCAACCGTTTTATTGTCTTTCAAAGTCAAATCTCACTCAGTTCCATGAGCGTGTTGCAGTTCTCTTAGCTATAATGGTGGGAAAGGCAAACTTGCAATCTCCCATTTTCCCACTCAAGAGTCAGCCCCTTTTCATTTATGCAGTAAACCCGAAAGAAAGCCAAGTTATATTATGTAACATAGGCTAGTACAACGAGGGGCATCATTTAGTTGCAAGTAAGATCTGACCCTATTTGTCCTGGTTTTAGTTTGAAGTCTGAAGCCCGTACAAAATAAATGAATTAAATGTTTAAAAATGGAAACTGGAGGTATAAAAGATCAGGAAAAAAGTAAAAAAAAATCTGATTAATATGAACAGAGTGCAGAAACTTTTCCTCATGATGAGCTTAGAAGGTAAAGGTTTCTTTGCTCTGAAGTAGTGTTTATCAACTTTGGCAATTTGATGGTATGGGGAATTCTGACAGCTGAAATCCAAACATCTTCAAGTTGCCAAAGCAGTATTGAAAAAAATACTGCTTTAAGGGGAAAAGCAGTACAAATCAGTTATAAAAGCCTGCAATTAACTTCCTCTAACCATCTGGAAAGAGAGGAGACAATAGAATAAGCCCAGTGAATTTCAAATTCACATCTAAGTTGAATTCCAAAACCTGATGGTTTATTGTATCAGCTTATTTCATCTGCTCATTTCAAGACTTCCTCAACAAGGCACTTGAATCAAAATATCACTAGATCAGTAACAAAGCGAAGGCATTATGTGATCCTCAAGTCTCCAAAAGCTACACACTTTAATCTTCTTGTTAGGGCGTTTGGTTAGTAAGAGTTTTTTTATCCAGTGGATTTTCTATCTTTACAGGCTGAGTTGCAGGAAGGAGAATGAGATGTCATGTTGTGCAGCTGATCCAAGTCCAAATATACAGAGAAGTGGGTCATTTCAGAATAATATGGTACCCATCGTTACTTTCAGCTGTAAGATAAGGATGAAAAAACCTGTCAGGAATTCATTGAAATATTTATGTTTTCAGTCCTACAAATATATACAATTCTATGGTCTGTACTTTTCTCGGATTCCAGTTGTACAACAGGAGACTGTAAAAATGCCATTCTGCAAAATCATTTTGAATGTATCGGAAAGGCATATCAGTGTTCAATTATGGGATATTTTTTGTTAGAAAATATAAACTTTTTCAGTGGGAGGCAAGCTACATACAGGTAGCTAGAAGATGACCTATCCTTTCTGTCACTCAGAGTATCAGTTGTAAAAAAAAATAGAAGAAAGAAAGATCAGTCTAATTCCAAAGTAGACTTCTGCCGTTTCCTTCTCAGAACACCTGCCCAAGGGTAAGCAGTCTTTTTACTGATTTGGCTCCTGGGGCTGCCTTTTGTCAAATTCCCATTCAAAATATTCTAACAATTACCAGGAGGACCTCTTGACCTACTTGGATAAGCAGCTGGAATAACATAATTATTGCTTTTAGAAGAAGGCTCCATAGGTGCCATCTGGCTATATATTCATATTCATAGTTGAATGTTGACCAAAGAACTTTTGAAAAAAATGCTTATAGGTTGTTTCTTGCTTTTTGCATCTCTCAGTGGGAGACCCGGAAAAACTACTACATTATGGCAGGAAATGTATGCAAATATACCTTTCAATGAAGAGATGAGGAAACAAGATTCGTCTTGAAAGTTTTGTACCATCTGGATGAAAAGAAAAATGAAAGATGTTTTTATTTCTTTCATGATAGATTTTTTCTATTAAGCTTTATTTAACAGAAAAACATCGATCAGGCATGAGTTACAAACTCCCAATTCTGGATGGCAAAAAGGAGTATATTTTTTATACTACCCAATGTTTTCCCAGAGGTCGGTGGCTCTAAACAAGGTGATGTTATTTTTAAAAGAAAATCATGTAGATACTGTCTCTTAGTATTAGCAAACCCAACCATTAAGGAAGGGGGATTTCCATTCGAATTTGAGAAAATAAGGGTTTGGTTTTCCCCCACCATTCCTTTTATCATAAAAGAAGGCACCCATGTAGGAGAAAATGATTTGCCATTTCCATTGTAGGAATTTTTGGGCTCTAAAAACCACATAACAGAACTACTACCATTACCACTACTATTACTACTACCGCTATACATATATTTATATAAACACCATTTTGGAGATACAAAAGGAAGATATCTGTTTTAGATCTTGAAAAAGAGAGAGGATAAAAGCTTTCCAATTCAATATGCTAACATTGTTGAATGACTAGTGCTCAAGTACTGAAATGCACAAGTTGATTGTAAATGTTTACAGACATCAGTACATTTAGCACTTAAAATCTCTAATCATTTGTTCAGATTTGCAAGGTGCTATGATGCTCATGGGTGATTCTAGGATCCATCTCCCTCTTAAAGTTCTTATAAGCATTCAAGGTTTCTTCTCTCCAACTCACTTTCCAAATGTAGAAATATTCACCAAAATTAACGTCATGGCTACTAGCATACACACATAAATCAAGCATGAGGTACAACCAACTTCTGCCTTTCCATTACATCCCCTGCTGCTGCCCTACCATTAGAACACAAAAATAAGGCAATAGCAGTTGTTAATCAGTAACCTAAATATTTAATGAAAGTCTTTTTGCACCAAAGTTAGTCAAGGCCATTCCACTTTCCAAATGCTGCCTTAAAGCATTTCATGACTATTCAAACGTTACAAGTTTCTGAATCATCCAGGTGAAACAGTAGAGCAACTTTCAGAGCAAACATTACAAACTTGATCCATAACCACATGGGAATTTTGCGCTTAGCTATAACTCCTGTCCAGAGGTCAAATACAATGAAACTTCTTAAGCGATTCTGAAGCATGCAACAGGTTACTCAGAAAAAGCTGTAATATTTGGCAGGTAAATACAGGGTATAATTAAGTGAGATATATTTAGAAGTAGTTAGAAGAAAGCAAGCAAATTTCTTCCCAGTTTGCCCCAAAGCAAGAAACTTCATAGTTATTAGGGCTGGTATAACTTACTTTTACCAAAATATCTCGCTTTTTTATATATTTCAGTGTTCATAGAATGCTACTTATGAAGATCTGTGTCTTTTTCCTTAACCTCTGCCTATCAGAAGATTAATCAAAATGAAACAAAGTCATAGATTTTGCAGTTGAAATCACTTTCTAAAATGTAAATTGGGATTCTCGGACTTCCTTTATTTTTACCCAAAATTAACTATATTTAAACCTATATATGTAATCCACTCCTGTTTATCTCAAATGTTCATCAGTTAACAAGAGATGGGGGGTGCAACTACTCTTGAAATTCTACTACAATTGAAAAAAAATCAATTTCAATTCAAAATTTCTTACTAGATAACTACAAATCATCCCAACTGTTGCCATGTTTCTCCACCCATGCCTTAATTATCTTTCAATACTAGCCTTTTGTAGGCAAGAGAAAAATTAGGCAATGTTTCAGAATATTGTTTCGTCTGCCTACTTATTTGCGGGGCTTATAGCCTGCTCTGATCTACTATCTCTGAGTAGTGTACTCTTCCCCAAGTCTGTAATCAGGGTTGAAAATAGGTAATATGATAAAAAAACAGATTGAGAAATAAAAACTAAAATATTAAATAAAGCAAATTGGGAAATTATAAAGAAAAAACAAACTGAACTTTCATCTGTTGATTCTATTCAGTTTAGCGCCATATAAATTCTACCAGAAATTTCTGATTTTAAATATTTCAAGGATCAAGGCAACTTAAATTGATGAACTTTAAAAAAAAAGCAGTAAAGAGTGATTAAGACATTTTAATGTTTTGAAGCTAAGTCATTGAAAGGAACATAATTCAGGATGAACAAATAAGTTAATGTTATGCCTTGGACATCAAAATCTAGTATCAGATGCAAAACTCTTCTAGTTAAAACTCTTACCTCATTGCTCACTAATACATGGATCCCTGTAGGTCCCTGCCGATAGATCCGGTTTATCTGCTGTGGGGAAATACTGTACAAGTTTGCAATCTTCTCCATCAACTCCAGTGTAGTTAACTCTTCTAAGAAGATAGCATGGTATACTGCAACAGTATTGGAGAAAGAACAACTTTCAGGAGAGAACTTAATGGCAAGTTGCAGGTGACATGTGATTATGCGGGACCCTCTTTTGTGTTAGTCACGCTCTTTTAGCCCAACCCACCTCGCAATGTTGTTGTGGTTGTAAGGAAAAAAAAAGAGAAATACTAAGTATGTTCCCCACCTTGAGTTATTTATAAAAATAATAAAGATGGGATAAAAATAAAAAAAACCAATCCATTGTTCCACCCCTGATCATGCATCTTAGCAAAGGTTTTGCAGGAAGCAGGCAATAAATCTTTTGATGTTGTATGTCTTCCAGTGAAAGCCAAAATCCTCTTTTAAAAGTAAATTTCCCAAGATCACCGTCTGATTCAAAAGTTAACTGCAGGGTTGCAAACCCATGCCTAGCCCTCAGAAAGAGATCCCGTAGATATGGTCAATTACTAAGTCCTATATCAATATTCCACCTAAACCATTAGATGCAGTAATTGCTTGCCCTTTGGGGTGAATGTTTAAACTTTAAAACCAACTCATCTAACTTTGCAAGGAGACTGGGACACGAGAAGAATCCTTCTGTGAATAGGAGAAGGAGGGGACACTGTGGAGACTTACTGCACTGTAGTTATGAATAGGAGTAAAATCATGACTATGCCTCAACCACAATACTTAATTCAGATCTCATTTTGGTGATTTGCCGTATATTGCTTTGGAGGCTATTTGATTCATTTCAGAACTGAATTAACATTATAGACAGAGTTCTCCCGATGAAGACATGAAGCTTGACAAATTTCACATCACTAGAGACCAGTTGGATGTGCTTAGAATTTTTTGAGCTTTCTTAGTTTCTTAGCAGAATGTCAAGGCATATTTGAATTTTTTGCATGTATGTCAAGTCTCCCAAAGCTTAAAAACATAGCTATTTTTGTAGGTGACAAGTCTTCAAATTTCGGAGTTCAGTGGGGATGATTTGGTTTCCTTTGCGACTGTGTGGCAATATTTGGTCATATATATATGACCTAGGTGGCGCAGTGGTTAGAGTGTTGAACTGCAGGCCACTTCTGCTGATTCAATCTAGCGGTTCAAATCCCA
>JANHFL010000870.1:276173-311295 GCA_032468155.1 Oxyrhabdium leporinum
GGCAGGACAAGAAACAATGGATGGAAACTAATCAAGGAGAGAAGCAACCTGGCATTAAGGAGAAACTTCCTAACAGTTAAGGACAATTGAGTGGAACAGCTTGCCTTCAGAAGTTCTGGGTGCTTCACCACTGGAGGTTTTTAAGAAAAGACTGGATAGTCATCTGTCTGAAATGGTATAGGGTCTCCTGCCTGAGCAGGAGGCTGGACTAGATGACCTCCAAGGTCCCTTCCAGCTCTATTTTGATTAAAGATTAAAGTGAAAGTCTCTGTTCTCATCTCTGTCCTTTAGACCCTGCCCCCCAAGATCAAGAGTAAGGGTCCTATCCTTTCTGATAATTTCATAGTGTGGCAGGAATGTCTACTATAGCATGACCAACAATCAAAACGCTGAGGTGCAGATCCCAACCGCTCAAAGACTGCTTACCTCTACCATAATATATGAGACATTCTGCTGCAGTTTGTGCAATATAACATGTAGTGAAGCAACATTTTGGTAATGGCTTATTATGCCCTAAACCAAACATTTTATAATTAGGATAGAGGAGATTTCCTGTTACCGCTTCAGAGTTTATTTGTACTTACCAGTAACTGGGGCATCTATATCCAGCAAATTTTTTTCCTGGCGCAGAATCGAAGCACCCTCTGTTATTATTCTCAAAGCAACACTTTCTTCCAGCCTTCCTTCCTTCATAAGGTGTGCCTTTAGGATATCCACTCGGGGTTTTCCATCATTGTCAAACACTTCCTTCGCTGTGAGCCGATGGCTTGGAGGAAATGGGACAGCTGCAAGAACAAAGATAATGGATTCAATGCACCAAGCAAACCCCTTGGTCTCAATAAAAAGCAATGTTTTATCTCCATTACCGATCAGCGCTTTGGCTTCTAAAAAGGCTTTGTAGTTACTAGATTGCAGTGCAGCAAAGTATTTCCTGATGCTGTTAGCAAGCTTCTTAGAGCTATGTTGCTATTTCTAGCAATTATTTGTAGCTAGCTAATTTCCCCACCCTAAAAAAAAAAATCAAGCGTTATGGATCTTCATTGTTTGTTTGGATTTTTAAAAATGATGAACATTTCATCTGAATATCATTTATGAAAGAGGAAGAGGAAGAAGAGAATACAGTATTCATAACCAAGAAAATGCACGTAAAGAAAGCTATTTTGAAGTCTTTTTTACAGGCGGTCCTCACTTAACAACTACTTGTTCAAAAACTGTTTGAATTTGTGACGGTGCCAAACGAATATGTTTGCCTGATGCTTGAAGTGATTGGAATTTCAATCCCCCGCAGTCACATGACCAAAATGCAGTTGCTGAGCAGCCTGTCCACATTTACCAATGCAGGATGTACTTCAACTTACCTCACGTGGCTATCTTCATTCTCTCCCCTCCCCATCTCTGCCATTTTAGCTGCTTTGCACTCAGCTCCCCCAGCTGCGCCCACTGCCCTGCTCTTCTGCACCCCTGCAGCCTCCAACTGACCTTTGCTATCTTCTTCCTCCCACGGCTGATGAGGCAAGCCTGGTTTGGCCCTCCATGAGGCAGTTGCTGTCCAAGGAGGCCTTGACTACACGCAACTTGGGAAGGCCTCATGTAGCCAGAAACTCCCTCACAAAGAGTCAATAGGGGGCAGCAATGGTGCAAGACAGAGGATAAGACAGTGGAGCGCAGGCAGAGTGCAGGACAGTAGAGGGGAATGCAGGGTGGCCAAAAGGGCAGAGATGGAGATAGACAAGTGAAGGTGGGAAGTTGAAGTTGAAGTGCAGAAGATTGGACATGCAATATGACACCCAGAAAAATACGCCATACTTCATTTAATCCTCCAGGGAATGATTGAAGGCAAATGAGTTCCAGACAGAAGAACACCACCATGGCTTCAAAATCTAAGGGACTGGTTTGGATAAAAGTCAGCAGTTTTGTGCGGCTGTTTGATAAAAATAGGACCGCCAACATGATCGGCAACGTCAGATGATAGATATGGCACAAGGAGAAGAAGAAGAAGGCAAGAAAAGTCTGAGATCTTGGATTAATGATGGCATGGTCGATAATGGACACAGTCACATGGCGTTTCACTGAACAGCCTCATTGCTTAGCAGTAGAAATTCTGGTCCCAATTAGTGTTTTCAAAGGAAAACTACCAGTGCTGTTCCATGCCTAAAAGACTTACAACAGGATGCTTCCTCCTGCAGGTGTTATTGGATACACCCTGTCAATCGTACAGAGCTACTTTCAAAACAGCACTGATGCATTACAAGTAGCTAAAAACAAACAAACAAACAAACAGACAAGAAATCCAAACCCAAACCCAAACCCAAACACTCTACAACTTTGGGAAAGCAGCCTTTTCTCTTGCTTTGTATTCGGGATCAAGTGAAACAAAATATTCTATGAAATAAAGCTGCAGCCTTTTGGCTTTTTGGCCGCTAATCCTATCTAATCACAAATGGAAAACATAACAAAAGCACCAGCCATGCTTCATCAGCTGATTAGACCTGCAAACTGGGTGACCAAAACAGCAATCAACATTCAAGCCTTTACCTTTCAGTGTCATATTTAGGGAAAACTAAAAGGGTGAACAGACTTGTGGGGCTGAAGGAGATCTGAGATCCCACCCGTGTCAATATCTCCTTAAAGAAGCCGCACCTTTTTATCATAACCACCAATTGTCACAAATTTAAAGTTAAAAGGACACCAGCAGTATAGTCATATCTACTCCCCCAAAAAAAATCTTGTTGCCCTCCCTTGAAAAATGCATGTTGGATGCAATCTGAAGCTGTCAAAGCTATTTTAAAAATAATTTTGACAAATTAGTCAGTTGGTTACAGGGTACATTAAGCACTATTGCATCTATTCTTTGGGTCATAAGATGAAAATGATAGGAGCAAAGAGCTTGCTCTGAATTTTCATTTTTTTATATATAATTAGAACGTTGGTAACATTTTGAGTTTTGTTACAATAAAACTTAAAATGTCACATTCTAAACTCAACAATAAAAAGGACTTTATCTTGTACACATTCCTGCTATGGATATATGAACGCATCATCTGATATTTCAGATGATGTTAAAAAAGGTTAAGGTACTGTCATGTAGTAGAGATAAGCTTTACAAAACTCATCTAATACTATATATTTTTTTACTTTCTTGCCCCCAGATTAAGGAGGGAGGATCTGGTCAGTTTCAAGGATTAACATGAAGGTTATCCCATCTTAGCCCCTTTTCCCAAACTGCTAAATTGAAGTGGCATTAGCAACTATCTTGCCAGCTGCAGGGTAATTAATTATATTGATTCAAACAGCTGCTACTGCTGCGGATACTAGAGATTATAGAAAAATGAATGAAAATGTCTGAGGAGGACTGAGAATTAATACATCAACAGTTTACACAAACCTATATAATTTATTCATCTCACAGTATACTGCAATTTCTTAGTTAATCAAGGAATACCCACTTTTGTAAATATTAATATATATCTTCCCCTTCAGTGGTCCCACTGAAGGCTGAACACTCACTATCTAATCTACAGATGGAATGATGGGAATTGTACTCCAAGAAAATCTGATTCCAAAACCAGACTGGGAAAAGACTGTCTGAAGGAGATATTTCATATGCTGTTTTCCTCTTTATTCACAACAATGAGGAATTTGAACTACAGTTTCCAGAGAACTTTAAAACATTCTCTCCAGACAATGCTGATCTGGTCATTCTCTGGGATGTCTAGTGATTTTCCATAAGTTATCAACCAAGCCATAATGGCTCTTATGATATTATTCTTGGATGTGTACCTGACCCCAAACAGTTCTGGTTTCTGACATTTCAATAACATGATCTGCTTCTTGGATGAAGACTTAATCTCCAAAAATTGCTAGACCATTCCCAGAATGACCAGATCAGAAAGGTCTAGAGAAGAAATGGAACATATCAGGAGTGTTCTGTAACACTGTATTTCATGGAATAGTATGATCTTTATACCATATACCTAATGAATGGCTTTTGATTCAGTTTCATCCTTCCCATAAATGACATTATCTTAAAAATATTATATGAAGCAGCTGTTAAAATCACTAGATGGGCTAATGAAGAAGTTGTGCAAAAAAAGGTATTTCATAAATTTATTCATAAAAATGTAGGCACATTGAAATATGACCTCCAAGTAAAAGGGAAAAAGTTTAATTGTCAGTCTGGCGTCTTCAACAGTTACCCTCCATCCTTTCTCATTCAAGGGGGTCTTGTAACTAAACTATTTTCAGTCTTTCTAAAGTTGTCTCGTGGTATATGCTGATCTATGGCTGTGATAAAGATTGACTTGACTTGATTCTTGATTCTTTCATAGTGTAGTCTGCTCGAACACGGTGTGTGTCTCCCTTTAAATGCCAAAATCTCTAACCAGCTGCAGAATGATAGGAATATGTGTAATAAGAAAAACATCACCAATATCCTATGTCGCATTGCAACAATAACCTCAAAAACTGCAAAGGAATTCTCCAGCATCCTTATAGTGAAGTTGAAAAAAGCATCATTTGCAGAGGACTAAAAGTGTCAGAAACTGGAAGTCAATTGCATAAACATATACGGTATATATTTTTTTTAACAAAGCTGTTTACAAAAGAGTCCATATTATTTGTAAAATTATGCAATAGGTCAGCCATTCTCCTAAAGGTTTTAATATAGTGAGTAATATCATGTACTTCGGAATATCTTCCTGTATCCAGAACATTAGTTTGCCTTATTCTGAGAGATAGAGATTATTTCTAATCCAAAAGCTAAACAGGCAATGTCTATGAGAAATACCAGTTTTTCACAATTCCCACTTATGATCTTGAAGATGATTAGGTGTTTATTCTAAGCAATATTTAGGTGTGAAAGAAGGACACAATTCTGGTAAAGAATGGAAATGAGTTTTCAAGAACTTAGAAAACTAGAAAGCAAAGAAAGCAATTTCCAGGCAAAAGGTCACTCTTGTAAATGTTGGCTTGCTTCATAATTTTCTGCTAATAGTTTTCTAAAAACTATTGACAAAGAAGTATAATTGTTCAATGCAACAGAAATGGTTCATCTTTTGGTTTAGTGCTGACGGTGCCAGCAATATCAATGTTCTCAGCATAGCTTTGGGAATAAAGTTCTTAATTAACCAGCCGCTGCAGTGCCAGCAGAGGGGAACACGGCACCAATCTTGGCTCGTGTGCTATTGTATTCTCCAACTTCCTGACATTTTAACAATTATAGTCTAGCTTCTATTAAGCTCCCACTACAAAGAAGGGCAATCCTTTTCTTCTCATGAATATATACAAATGATTCAGAAGTATATAGTCAAATCTGATTATTCGACTACATGGTGAGGTGCTAAATACTGCATTTCGTTATTGTCTATTCTGGCCATTTTAAATATGCCAGCAGAGGTTAAGAGCGCTATCATTCCAAAACATCTAGAAGGCACAAATTAGGAAAAGCAAGATTAGTCAAACTATATTGACACAAGACAAAGAAAGCTTTAGTCTCTTTCATCCTCATTCTCATCATGTCCTTTCCTTCACCAATTCAGCCTGCTCCCATTCTATAATATTTTGCAATAATTAAGAAATTAGTATGAGTTGCAAGCATATGCCTCCCATTCTCTTTCCAAACATAATATTAGACGAAATGGCAACACTCCCATAATCTATTTAATACTAGTTTAGGGCATTTGATACAGCCTGAACACAATTAAAAATCATTCTAGAAAACCAAGCACAAATAAGTCACGTAACTGGAGCTGGGCTAAAAAAAACATCACTATCGAAGTCTGAAATCCACATTGCTCATGAGAACTTTGTCCTTTTAAATTGTTTGCACTTTCTTGATTTGGTTTACAAAATAGGAAAACTGCAACTACTTTTCCTATTATTTTATCTATATATATTTTTAAAGTCAACTATAAAAGTTTTGCTTTTGTTTAAGTAAAGTAATAATTATATTTAATTCTTATTTAATCATAGAACTGGGGAGAAGAACTGATTGACTGGTTCCTCAAACGGAATGACCATCAATTACTTCAAGCTGAAGAATTTTTAAAAAACAATCTGGATTTACGCAGTATGTTTGAGTCCTTAAAAAAACTAAAATGTTTCATAAACTGAATAGACAATAGAAATGACTAAATATTCAGTCTTTGGCTGTTTGATACACATTCTGCAGCTGCAATTAATTAGCTCAAAGTAAAAAAAGAAAGTAAACCAGGGTTGACCATCTCTCACCCACTGCATGATGGTAATATTGTTTATTTTGAACATATGCATGGAATATTTAACTGCTTTTTAATTGGTTTTAATGGTGGAAGGATGTAGTTGTCGTGTTTTAACTATATACAATGGCCAGACTCACATGCAAGTAAAATGGTTGGCCAAAAATTTCCATAGAGGAATAGAAATCTATTTAAACAGAAATTATTACAATGAGTCTCTAGTAAAGCATGTAATTCATACGATCACCAAGAGAGGGCGCTAAGGATTCTTATTAAATGCATAGCCATAGCCCACTCTTTTGGCGATCGCTTCTCTTCTAAGTGAAAACACTTAAAATGTACAATTTCTTGATGGACTGCAACCTTTTCTTAATTACAGAGGGAAAAAGCACCTCAAAGATATTACTTGTTGCTACTGTTTTCATAGACTAGATTCCAGTTTATAAAATGCATGTAGTTTCCATCATTATTTAACAGGCCTTCACTCTCTTACATACACAAATCAAGAGGCGGAGAGGAAAAATCAGATACAAATGACAATGAAATGAAAATGTTTAATCCTCAATAAAGCAAAAATAAGGAAGGAGACCCTTTGGAGTTGATAAGTCAGTTGAATTCTGTTATTTGTTCATTTACCTGTTTAGCCATTTATGTTATTCAAAAGAAATGTGATGTAAACTAAAAGAGATTTTATTAAAGCACCGTCATAATTCATTATTAGAATCCAAGGTTACCTGTGAGCTAAACAGAAGGAGATCCAGGACGAAAGGAAAGAAAAACAATTTTTTAAAAGAGGAATTTTAAAAAACCAAGCCTATTTATAGTTATTAATTAAATGGTTCTATTATCTCGAATATCAAAAAAAATCTGTTGTTGAATGAGATTTTTTTACCTATCTTTTGGTTGAACATTTTTGAAAGGTATTCCAGTATATCTTTTTTGTTATTATATTGTGATTTCTCACCCACGTCTACCAAAGTCATTTGGAGATAGGCAATTCCTAAATCAAATACATTACATTTGCAAGACAAATAAGATGTTTTGCTTCCCCAAAACATCTGCTTAAGAAATATTCTGCAATGAATGTGAAAATGTGAAAACACACTATTGAGTTAAATAGACCTTTGGTCTGATTCAGGATGTCTTTTCCTAATGTTCTCACATAACAAGAAAAAATTGTGACATAATCTATTTTTGAAAGTGAATTGATAAGCTTTAGAATATTGATGAACAGATAGCTATAGTTTGTTATACTCATAGTAATGCATTTAAGATGGATGACTGGACAAATTTAACAAGAAACTTTTATAACAAATAAAAAATGCCTCATGCATCACTTTGTCCTAAAACGAATCCATGGATGATACTGAATGAATCACATAGGTAAGTAATAGAAAGCAAAGGGTCTCTAGAACAATATATTATTATAAATATTTCTTATAACATACATACTACAAAATTATATGCTCTTATCTGTACCCCCCTTAATTTTTGTAAGCCATCTATTTTAACTCTAGTGTAGATTAGTTCTTAGAAGTAATTAGATTTTGTCTGAAAATTTACCAGTTTCCAAACTCCTAATGGGAAACATTTCACAGTTGCACACAATTAATACTATACTTTGCAAAAAATAAAGACTTTGGTTTCTATCTTTATATTGTCATTTTCTGCTTTCTATACATGTAAGGCACACCTTATATTTTTATGTAACTTTCGCAAGGAACGGTCACAACAACAAAATTCTAATTAAAAGAAGTTTGATAACTGGCTCAAAAAAAATAAGCTGAAGAGTTATTTTTTAAAATTTTTGTTCTTCATGCAGTTCAATTCATTTTTACCATTTATTTCTTTAAGAAAATCCATATGATCTCCCAACTTATTATACATTGCCTACACAATATTTACAAAACATTCAACCCATATTTCTGAGCTTAAAAAATGGTTGAATCAAAAACTAATCCAAAGAAATGGGATAATACACTAATCCACCAATCCAAAGAAATCAAAAGTGTTCTCACTAATAGCACTTGCATATACACACACACACACACATATAAAAGATGGCACAATGTAATCACAGATCCTGTCTTAAGTTCTCCTTTTCCAAACTAAAGCTAACCAAGTTTAATGTGTCAGGTGAAAGAGTCTACAAATATATGTATAACTGATTTGAAATGGTGTAAGGTTTCCTGCCTGAGCAGGGGGTTGGACTAGAAGACTCCAAGGTCCTTTCCAACTCTGTTATTCTGATTAAGCATGCCTTAGGATCCCACTGTATTTAATGTTTGCATCTTAACAGTATGGAATGTTATCATTTTTGGACATATTATGCAAAGAGCGAAGTGTCTGGAAAAGGCTCTAATGTTGAGAAAGGTGGAAGGAAAGGGAGGAGAAGTAGGAATAGGACCAGAAGCAAGATGGATGGACTCAATTAAAGTGCCGATGAGTTCATTATTGGCAGATCTTTTAAAAAGGCTAGGGATAGATCATTATGGAGAAAATCTATCTATGTAGCCACTAGATATTGAAAACAACTTGTTGGCATATAATCAATCAATCAGTAATAAATATATATTTTTAAGTACTTCTATGCACTTTTGCTAGAGGACTAGCACAGAACTCTCCATATACTGGTCTCAAAACCGATTTTTTTTTTAAAGAGCATGTTTATTAGTTCCATAAACGTTTTTATTGGCTTATGACTAACCATTTGTAACCAAAAGCAACTAGCCAACAAAGTTTCAAAATGTTTTATGGATCATATAAAAGCAACTAATGCATACAAGAGCTACCCTTAAATCTTCAGTGACTAATGTTTAAATTTGCAACAGTTACCCTAGATAAAATAAGTAAGCCCCACCTCTTCAAACAGGGTTTGCTAGGACCCTAGATCTAGCAAGTACTGAAAATTCAGTTTATAAGTTCATAAAGCATTATGAAATTTTGTGGGCTATTATGAACTCCAGATGTTCCAATTTCTGTCTCACTTATGAATTCAAAATTATGGTGATCACAACGAAGACACTGGATTCAACCCCGGTATCTCAGTATATTCAACATGCTTCAACAATATGTGTACAATCAAGCAAAATAATGCATTCAGGTAGTCCTTGACTTATGACAATTGAGCCCAAATTTCTGTTGCTAAGCAAAACAAATTTGCAAAATTTGAATTTTGTTCCGTTTTACAATCTTTGCCACAGTTGTAAAAAGTGAATAACTGCAGTTGTTATGTTAGTAACACAGTTGTTAAATGAAACTAGCTTTATTTATTGACTTTGCTTGCAGAAGGTCGCAAAAGGTGATCACGAGACCCTGGGATACTGCAACCATCATAAATATGAGTCAGTTGCCAAGTACCTGAATTTTGATTACATGACCATGTGGATGATGCAATAGTTGTAAGTATGAAAAAACAGTGATAAAGTCTCTTTTTTCACTGCCACTGTAACTTCGAACGGTCACTAAATGAACTGTTGTAAGTCGAGGACTACCTGTACTTGAAAGATAAAACAGAGCAAAGAGGAGATTTTTGTTTTGCTTGTGCTAAGGAAGAAAACTGTTATATTACACATACCTAAGAACTGTTAAATTATTGCTCTAAAAATGTATAATTATCCTAATTTTCTGTGGATCTTGTTTATGCTTATTAATGAACTTAGTGATTTTGTATTAGGTCACAATCTCACTAGTGTCTTACAGAATTTGCATAGCAACCCTCAACCATTCTTAAAGCCTCTTCTCATTAATATTATTTGAACCTAACAATGGTCGGATGAATCTAGGGGAAATTATTTTAGTTTTACAGTAGCAACTATATTACATAATACTTAGCTCATCCTATGGAACGGAATGGAATGGAACAGAACGGAACAGAACAGAACAGAATTCTTTATTGGTCAAGTGTGATTATACACACAAGGAATTTGTTTCTGATGCGTAAGCTCTCAATGTACATATAACACTAGTGATAGATCATTAACATAGTCATTGTAAAATACTACTGTATTTTACTAATATAAACTAATGTATCCAAACTAATACTATAGTGTTTTCTTTTTCTTTTTCCATGGATGCTCATGGTTGCATTGTCTTTTTGTAGGAAAAGAAAAAAATTCCCAATCCTTTTCCAAGAGCAAGATTTTGTCCTTGATGTCCTCCTGACATCTTCACTGCCAATCATCACGAACTATAATCATGCAATGAAAGAGAAAATATTTGTTCATAATTCTTGACTAACTTCTTCGTACTCCAGCTAAGGAATTTTTTCAAAGTTACATTTTTAGTCAAAAGAAATCTCCAAGGCAATTCTTTTTTTTTTATTATTATTAAACTGAATGAGAACTAATACATTATGCTATGTCTTCCAGCTACATATGCATACATGTGTGTATGTTTTACCAGCTTTAATAATCAAAGTGAAAGATGAAGGGATATTTGCAGACAACTGCTGTGAAGGAATAGCTATTTTAGACTTACTTTGCCAAGTTGCTTGTTACAGGTGACGTACGGTACATAAAAAGTGAGTCATTACAATTCACGGTTGCTAAGAACATGGCACAGTCACAGCTCTTAATAAAAGAAGAACTGTCAAACCAAGTACTACAATAAATAACTACCTGAGGAATTATAACACTCTTTCCAAATCTGATGCCCTAGAGATGATTGATGTAGCCGAATTTGATAGAAATAAGGATTCAGCAAACCAAAGGCACACAGTGGGATCGATATTTATACACTGAACCCTTTTTTTTTTTTTTTGCTATATTACTATAAACCCAAACTCATTTATCTGGCATTTTTGAATGAGAGTTCAAAATAAGAATTTTTTTCAAACAGTTTCTCATGCAAGCAAGAATAAAAATGTATTATTTTTTTCCATTAGCAACCAAATACGAATTATATTTACAGATTTTGTCTTGTTGTCCTCCAGATACAATTAAACAACTCCCCAAATTCACTGGCGGAAAAACTGAAGAAAATTTATTCCTAATACTATTTATATCACATAATTTCAAGACGCTGAATGAACATTACAACATATTGCACTATATCACCTAGGAATACTAAAGCAAAAGCTAATTCAGGAGGATAACGGAATTATGACAGAAAAAAGTGGTGCCATTGGAAGATTTATTATTCTATGGTCAGATTAAGCTGAGCTGGTAGTGCATATAGTGAGGTAAAAGAATCTATTTCAGTCCAGAAATACTTCCTGGATCAAAGACCTTCAGGTGATCATCTGTCAGAAAACTTTCTTCAACTAGCTTCTCAATATGGAATAAACACATACAATGCTGTACAATGCTAACAACTGAAGAACTATGCATATGCAACTTGTCTTCATTTGTACTAACTTCCAGTTTTGTCAAGAATTTAGTTTAAAAAACAGTTTTTAGAGGTAGGGAAATAATCAAGTTCAACGTAATCCTTGTTGCTACAGTAAATGCAGAATATAGTAGTACTGTGCTTGCATAAGTTGACTTCCTGAGTTCCATCAGTGGAATCTATTATTAAACATGGTATCCAACCCAAGTTTGTTCCATAAGATTTCAAGCTATGTGTGGAAGGGTGTTCTGTATTAGACAGCGAAGATAAAATAAACCTAATTTGAAAGACATTTAAAAAACAGTGAATTAAACAACTACACTATGGGGGGGGGGGAGGAACCCACCTTTTACCTCAGAACTACAGGTATATCTCAAGTTACGACCACAATTGAGCCCAAATTTTTTGTTGCCAAGTGAAACATTTGTTAAGTGAATTTTATGACCTTTTATTAACATTTGTTAACAAACATTTGTTAACAAACAAACATTTGTTAAGTGAATTTTATGACCTTTTGTGCCACAGTCACTAAGTAAATCACTGCAGTTGTTAATTTAGTAAAACAGTTGTGAAGTAAATTGAGCTTCCCCATGGGCTTTGTCAGAAGGACACAAAAGGTGATCAAGTGACCCCAGTATACTTTAGAGGAGTTTTAAAAAGCAATAGGAAGCTAGGTCTATCAGTCAAGAGGTGTAGTATTCCAAGGAATTGGAACAGCAGAAAAAGTATTTGTGTGACTATCAATGGGTCTATAAAGTTTAAAGGCAGACCTTGTATATTGAACAAGTGAATTGGGACTGGTGACTCAGTTGTTAAGCAAAGCCATCATTCAGTGAAAATCACATAACCATTTCTGTGCTTAAGATTTTACTTCCTGTTTTACACTGTCAGAAGGATAAAACCCCAAGCAGCAAGGTGAATCCAAATGGCAAGGAACATTTTGGGAACTCAACTGACAAGGAAATCAGATAAAAAGAAAAATTTGGATGTGTAGTGTTGATTAAGAATTTTGTCTTATGATGAGTGAATAGAATGAATGAAATTCTGTATGGGATTTTTAAAGGATTATATTAGTGAGGTAATATAATGTACAGAGATAAAATAAATTACTAAGATTTTGCTTAGGTTTGTTTTTAAATTAGGGATTTTACAATTTTGTTTTATAATGATAAGTATTTTTGAATTAATGTTTGGATAATTAGTTAGATTTGTTTATGTTATGCCTAACTTAAATTAAAAGATTACCTGATTACCTGTACTGAGTTGGAATTCTTTCTTTTATATATATATATATTTGTTTAACCTTCTACCCCTCCCTTTTTCATATTTTAACTTTTTTCTTTGCCCCTTTTGTTGTTATTTTGTATTTTATCTTCTTTTGAAATTTAATAGTTATTAAAAACAAAATAGTTTATTGAATTATATTTTGATATAATTGAAAGAATTATATACATGAAATGTTTATCTTTACCTTTTCCTGAAAGATGTATGACTTGTGCTAATATAAACTAAATGTAGATGTTTTAATACTATAAACTAGCTTATTTTATATTATTTCATATACAATAATTTTAAAATTTATTAAATTTAAAATGGCCAACCATCTTGAGATATCTGTATAATTTCATTTGGGTAAGACTGTGCCTTAAATTATATCACACAGTGGGAAGTGCAAAGGAATATATTTATGTATTGATGGTACATTATTAGACTTATTTTCTTTCATTATTAAAGATGACACACACACACACACACAAAATTCTAAATAATTCCTAATCTAGTTTCAAACCAAACTTGGTTATACCATGTGAACAGAAGAAGCTGGTATGTTGGGTCATTTGAATCTACATTATTAAGATTCAAGACTCAGTGAAGATTACTAAGATATAAATGATCTTATATTATTATAGCTAATGTAATCTAACATCTAATAATTAAATAAAGAAGTTTATAGAATTCTGCTGTTGAAGAATATCTGGCATTAACTTCTCAGAATTCTACTACTGCCATTTTAATTCCTGGCAGTTTGTTCTAATATAATTGTGAAATGGAAAATGACTTCGAATGATTGATGGAATGAAGTCCTAATATTTAACCAAACAATTTTGTTAAATAGAGTTGATACACTATTTCTCGTGGCATACATCTAACCTTATTTTCTCCTTTTATTCCACTATTGTTTTGGTTGCTAGAAGACATGCTGCAAAATCTTCTTGATCAAAAATTATTATATACTGAATAAACTTGCATTCTAAGTGCAGTTGTAATCCTTGACACTTATCCAATGGTTTCTTAATTTAGAACAGGTCTGCAGCATTTTGTTGTCTGAGACAAAGAACAAGATAGTGTTCCTTCCCATTCTCTGTTCAAAGGCTGACTGAATTGGCAGTTGAATCTTACTATCACATCACCAGTGTTGAAGAATCTTACACCATGGATGCTAGTTTATAGATCGATATAGTCTAACATCAGAAAAGCAGAAGGTTGCATGGTATTATGGCTGTCTCTACAAGACATTGCTACCAGTTCATAACATCTTTAACTTGAGGTAGTCCATAAGCTTCACCTAACGTTATGCCTGAGCTAACTATGCATATAGAGATGTAGATGTAGATCAGTTACATAGTCCTTCTCTTATTCCATGTTTCATGGTAGCTTGGACAGCAAACTGGAAGGCTATTTGTAGTTAGTGTAGATCAGGAGTGGGCAACTGTGGCACTTTTACAAACGTTGCCATAGTTGCCCATCCTGATGGCAAGTCAGTGTTGTAATATGTTAGAAAGAAATTGTCCAGATCCTACATTTTAGATTGAAGTTACATTTCACTTGTTATCTTGAAAATAAATACAGTGCTATAATGTATAACATAATTAATTATTATTTCCATCATTTTTTTTTTCAGTTTGCGGAGATATCCATGGACAATTCTTTGACTTGATGAAGCTGTTTGAAGTGGGAGGTTCTCCTGCAAACACACGATACCTTTTTCTAGGGGACTATGTTGACAGAGGATACTTCAGTATTGAAGTAAGCATTGTTTTCTTCTTTAGCTATAAAATTGATTTGCAATGCAGGTTGGTTTCTCTTTTTCTTTCAGTATATTATAATTTTAAAAGTATATTTTCATGCTGCCGCTTTTGGCAAACATGGTGTAAAGAATTGTTCAGTAGAAAGCATCCTGTTGAATTACTGTAAGCATATTTGGTCCTTTCCTTCTGGCTTAAGTATTACACTTTTTAAAAATAGTTAATATTTTATATTTATTAAATTTATCATTAATCAGGTAAATTACTCATATTCTTCCCACCTGGCAACAGCCACATATTTGCCTACTGGCTCCCTTGCAAGCTGTCTGAACTTACTTAATGACCCGTCATCCTCACTTAACACTGGCAACAGAGAGTTCTAGGATTGCCAATGCTAAGCATACATTGACATGATATTGCATGTGACATTACATGACCTCAAACATTATGACCGCATCACTTAGCAATGGAACTTCTGGTTCCAATTATTTTGGTCACCTGTACTGAGAACTAATATTTAACGTTAGTCTACTCGACTGAAAAATTATTCATTAAACCCAATTGATACTGCAGATTCAAAATGTCAAAACTTTATAGTTAGTCCTCGTCTTACAACTCTTAAGTCATCGTTAGGTGACCGCGTAGGATTTTGTAAACTGTCTTGTGGCAGTTGTTATGTGACTGGAGTAGTCATTAAGTGAGCCCATTTTATCCATTGGGCGATTTTTGCTTTAAACTGGAAGTAAACATTGGTTTGCAGCAAAAAATGTCATAAATTGTGGTCATGTGTTCATGAACATTGCAAATGACCATAAACCTGGGCTGGTTGCTCACTGCTGTAAATGCCATCAGGTGACTAGGGGAGCAGCTGTTGGAACTTCAAAAGCAAGTCATGACTAGCTCTGGTGGGAGCCACCGAAACTTGGAACTGTCACTAAGCAGCTGGTTATAAGTTGAGGACTATGTGTACTCTAAATGTTTCACTCCCCTTTCCTTGCCTTCCCCACAAAGCATTTTCTTTTTTAAAGACAGCCTTATGGATTCTAAAAAGTTATCATATTACCCTGGAAAACTGTTTCTCCCTGTTTCTTCAAACTAAGTCCTTTTGAATCCTTCTGACTTCCACGCTCTGTATGCAGGATTGTACTTTAAATCATTCATGTTCACCTTCCTGATAGTCTTAAAATGATTTTAAACTTCTTTGTAAATTGGCCAAGTCTAAAAGCAATCTTCCTTTTTTTCTCCCTGCAGTAGCATCAGATAATTGTGATGACTAACAGTTATCTTGCATTTAATTATGTTCCTTCCATATAAAATACAGTAAGAGGAATAAAGGGGCAATATGTGTTCTTCCTGGCCATGTTAAATTACACTTTGTGTAGGTTAATACTGCTCCTTAAGGCCATTCTATATTTTTAATCATAGTCCAGATATTAAGGAAAAGACAGAATCTATTGTAAAGTCAAACAGGTTTTAAGGGCTTGGACCATCAGCTTCTAAGTTCTCTGAATCTCTCTTTTTTTGTGGTGGGTGGAATTGCCTGCTGCCTGCAAATTGTTTCGAATAGAGACAACAGTGCATGAAGAAAACCTTTGTATTTTTAGGAACAAGAATTGGAAATTATACAAGGTGGGTGGGAGAAATATAATAATGCATTGCAAAGGAAAATGAAGCATTTCAAACTTTTATATATACTATGTGTGTGGGTGCATATTGTGTATGTGTGTATGTGTGCATATTGTGTGTGTGTGTGTGTGTTGGTGCATATTATATACGTATGTATGTACACACACACACTGCAAAGCTCAATAAGATATCTGGATTTTTTAAATAATAAGTTTGTCCTTTTCCCCTTCCACCCCAGAAATAAGTTAGGACTAGACTATGTTCATTCTTCTTTAATTTACCGTTTACTTTATAAGTATGATTACTTTTTCCTTTAAAAAAAAATAGTTCTTCCTTTGAAGGGAGAGTGTTAGATAACACTTCAGTTTAGCCTAGTAATTAAGTCTTCAGTTTAGCATAAAAATTAAGAGGAATAAAATGAGAGTGCCAGATACACTTTTCTGTGTTGCAGTACTAACACTGCAAGAGAACTAGTGTCTCTAATAGAATACCTTTTTGAATCTTCTCAAATTGCTTTAGATTATCATATGAACATTGCTGCAAGCTACCCCATGACAACATTTTTTAAAATAAATTATTATAAGAATCCATCAAGCTCAAATAATTGGAGACATAATAGACATGTTTAACATTACAGAAAAAAAACATCGATAGATCTTTCTTTTTCTTCATTCTAGAACACAGGATCATTTATTCAAGACTGATGAAGAATGCATGGTTTCAGAATGGAATATTTCATAGACAGTTAATTTGAATTATTTTAAAGGGCTTTTATATAACTTCACGGAGGACATTATAGGCGCTAGTTACAACTGCAGTATGAAGGATTGATATTCATTCATTCATTCATTCATTCAATTTCTCTAGCTGCCCATCTCAGTCAATGACCCTGGGAGACTTACAATTACAATAAAATTACAATAAAATACTAAAACATTTAAAAATAATAAAAACGATAGAAACATCCTAAATAAATATACATAGCAGCTGAAATGTTTGACCAGTTAGCAATGCAGATAGGAAATGAGCCCTTAACAAATTCAGCACCCTAGGTTTGGGAACATAGCCAGGTTTTTACGAAAGGCTAACGGGATTGGAGCCATTCTAATCTCCAAAGGGCGGATGTTTCATTGATCAGGACCCCCTGAAGAAAAAGCCCATCTTCTAGATCCAAACAGCCAACACTTTGGCTGACAGGATCCGCAGTGTCCATTTTGCTAGATCTGATTTCACCTTGAATTGTACCTGAAAAAACACACTGTTAATCAATGCAGTCCATGCAGAACTGATGTTAGATGCATTGTAGTATCAGTTTTGGTATAGGAGTTACATTAAAACTCCTGAATTCTTGTTTCTTTGATATTTTAACTTCCCTGACGTGTATGGCAGTACAATTCCTAGTCAGTGCTTCCTGTCCCTTCTAATACAATTTATGTCCAGAGATGACAATATCTTACAGTTCTCTCCTTTTCATCAGCTTCCTATTGCGCCCATTATATCTATGTTGTCCTCCCTGCTTGCATAGCATTAATTTCTTTGCTCAAGGACTTCTAGCAGTCGTACACAAGCATCTCTATACCCTTGTCCAGATATTCATAGACATGGGCATTTCTTCATAGTCCTTTGACCACTTTCATCAGTAGAGTTGAAGATACTGTAGACATTGTGCCTTACCTATCTTGCTAGATTGGACTTCAAGAAAGTTCCTGCTTCATTTCTGAAAGATAGACTAGGAGTTTGCAGGTTCTTCAGCTGACATAACCAACAGTACATATTCTGATTTGGTTACTGATATCTTTACCTCAGAAGAAGAAATTGTGAATTAAATTTAACAATATTATCTATCTTTCTCTAAATGTGGTCTCTGGAAAAGATCATCTAATGATTCATGATTGGGCAACTATCTTATAACCATGTGTCAACCCTTTAAGATGGATCGATACCATGCACGCTTTTAGCGCAGCAGTCTTCAATTCACTAATTCTTCACCAAATGTTGTCCTTTTGTGTTTTCTTGAAACACCCCCCCCCCCCAAAAAAGAAATGTTATTTAAAAACATTAAAAATAATGATAATGTCCCCCTTGAAAGGGAGGGGATAGCTCTCTGATGAGCAATGATGGCGTGAAACTGCTTACTGATTTTTGCTGTGTTACTTATTGTACTGAGGACTATATCGGTTCTTCCAGATTTGATTATACTGCAGGTATAATCTGGCATTCTAGCCTGATTTTTAGTATATTGGTTGGATAAGGAGTCCTTGGTGCGCTCTGAGCTTGCTTCAGTGCTAGCTGATCAGTGCAACTGATGGTGGTACCTAGTTAAGGTGATGAAACATCTCCAATAAAACAAGCAAGCTCAGAGAACACCAGAGATCCAACATTTCAACCCTGAGCTACAAATATTCTCTTTTACTGTATCGATACAGGTTGGTCTTTAAATAGTGACATATTTTGTTAAAGGGTCAAACAACAAATATGATTGTAAATAGAGACTGGAAAATATAGCATCTTCTGCAAGGAAAATACATTTCAAGATTCCCCTTCCATTATCTGAATATTTTGCAATATGCTAAAATCAAAGAGGAATGACACAGCACAGCATTCTGTTTAATTTGTGCCTTGACTTATACTCTAAATTAAAATGCTAGGTATTGTGACTCAATGTTCTTGAAATTGAAGACAAGACACAGAATTGTGACCCGTGCAGTTTCCAAAGTTGTTCTTCTAATGCATGATGAAATATGTGTATAGTTAGCTGAAGGGATACGTTTGCTGCTGGTTCGGTAGTGCAGAATTGGAATAGTTTTGAAATTGGACAGGGACTTCAGATATAAGTGCATCCTCCAATTTTCAAAAGAAACATAGAATAATTCTGAATTTGGATTTTTCTCCATGCAATCTTCTGAAAATAATTGTTCTATGAATGGAGTACAGAGAGGTTTGTGCAGTGTATCTAAATTCTGTTCTAAGTAGCAATCTGATAATTGTCTGAACAATAGCACATATTTAGGATTAGCAACTTCCTGTTTGGCAGTTGCTAATGAGATAATACTTAGTGGATTTTATAGATGTTCTAATTTTCATATTTAAACAACACTTGATCTGTCTATTAAAGTAGTACACATTTAGGACAAAATTATTTCATACACAAAGACTTTGGTCAATTTTCAATAAAACCAGTATTCAAATTATTTATATCTGTTAGAACAAGAATGCTCTGAAATGGCCGAATACTTATTCATTTGTTTAACGAGTGAGCCATAGGAGGTGGCATTATTTACTTATTTAACTGATGTGTATTTGCTGCCATTTAAACTCAGGTCTTCATGAAACTGACAATATAAAAATCTTTTATTCAGTAAATCTAGTAAATGTTGTTTAAAAAGCTAGGTGGTTAATTGGTACTGAATCTCTTAGGGTGGAAAGCATTTCAAACATGAGGATTTTTTTCTTTTTACATATCGTCACCTTAATGAATTATTAATTTAGTGATCAATCCTAAAGTTGATGAATGAGCTTCCAGATGTCATAAATAAATAAGTCGAAGAATATTCAACATATGGTAAAAGAAACTTGTGTTATTACGATCTTTGCGAGTAAAATAAAACAGGCAGATGTTACCAGTGATAATGTAACACCAACTTGAGGCAGTGCATAAAAACGGAGATTGCAATGCTTACACATTTAAATTTCCAACCAGCTTGGCTTAAGATTGCTGCTGTATCCTGTCAACCTGCTTAATCACATAAAGATGCCACTGCAATTTCCTTTTCCTATAAATGTGTTGTATGTTCTGAATACATATGTTTAACATACAGTATATCATGTAATATGATAGAGAGAGAAAATCTTCCGTTTATTCAGTCCCTAATTTATGATCTGACAAAAGACACATATTTGGAGTAGGTCTCTCTACAAGCTTCTGGATTAGGACCTATGGTGGATTAGATGTCCCTGTGAGCAAGGACAGTGCCACAGTGAAATCAGTAACCAGGAAACAGGTTCTGAGAAAAATCTCTCTGCAAACAGAATCAATCAAGAGAGTGACCACCTATATCTGTATGGCTGCTCCTTGCGAGGACACCACAATAATTGAGTTTCTTGTGGTTGATCATGAATTGAGCAGCTTGGGAACCAATGGAATATCAGCACACCACAGTTCTCAGTGTAGGCTTTACAGATACAGTTAGCAAAAATATTACTTTCTTAAACTCATTTAGGATATAATTAATTTACAACTTAAGGAAGATATTCTGAACAGCAAAAAGGGAACAAAGTCAGTATGTTATGTTCTTTCTGAAATTAAGAAAAGGTAGAAAATCCTTCCTGAAAAGATTTAAATTTAGAAGCACAAATCTTAACAAGTTTGTGATTCAAGAAAGTTTTAAACATGTAGGAGAGAGTAATTTTAGAAAATAGAAGAATACATTTTTTTTCCTGGCAAAAGTGTCTGAAAATAGTAAAGTTAATTAGACAAAACCAGAGATTTGTGAGAATGTTGTTTATTATTAAGGAAAATAGATAATCGATGGATTTTACAAAACAAAAAGATAAATGTATTATGAGCCAGACTATATGACTCTTAACTACAGAGAGCTAATTGGGTGTAAAGTGTTAAAGACAGAGAAAAGCAAAACAGAAAAAAAGAGAAATATTCTTTTAACTTTATCACCCTAGTTATAAACATACTTTCATTTTATCCTAATTGAAACCACAAGAAAAGATGCAAAATTAGAAGGAAGGAAAGGTTCAGCAGAACAATTTATGCATAATGACATTTCATTAGTTTTACTGCATGTTTGAGGAATTTGGCAAGAAGATGACTGCAACGGTTGCCAATAGTTTGGGTGCTTTCAAAAAGGAAATGAAAGAAAGATTTGTAGGAATAGAAAAAAGATATGGAAGAATTAGTTTTAAAATATTGAAGAAACTGTAGGACAATTGTGTGAATATCTAAAACAAATTAGTGACTAAGTGTAAATTATGTAAAGTAATTTATAAACAGAGAGATGTAGAAAGGTTTGGGCAAAATGGCATTACTGGAAGTGAGAGAAAAAGATTTTTGTTTAAGATTCGGAACAATTCCAGAAGAACATGCATATCAGAAAAAAAGATTCTCAAATCTCTGTCTAATTTTCTATATTGGAAGGAACATTATATTGAGCCAGAGACTGATAAGATTTATAGGATTAATACATGATTTCCAAAATTAAGAAATGTTCCAAGGGATGTCCCTGTGCACTTTGTCAGGAAAAAGATGTTGGAGATCAAATTTTGAAGCAGCATTTTAATACTAGATTAAGTATTGATAATACAAATGTATTATACTTAAGAAATCATCGATTCGAATATTACATAGAGAAAAGAGTACTGTATTTGGAGCAACGCAATTGATAATTCTGTAAGCAGAAAAATCCTTTGACAATTTAAATTGGATTTTCTTGTTTCGAGTTTTGGAACATTTTTAACTTTTATTAAATGGGTAAAATTAACTTATAGTTCATAAAAAGACAAATAATTGTTAATGGAGAACTAACAAAAACTTGGTGAGTTCCAAAAAGGCTCCAAATAAGCATATTTGTGGTTCCCACCCTTGTTTCTTTTAGTTCTTGAGGTACAGGTAGTACTCGACTTACGAACATAATTGAGCCCAAAATTTCTGAAGTGAGTTTTGTCCCATTTTATAACCTTTCTCCCACAGTTGTTAAGTGAATCACTGCAGTTCTTAATTTAGTAACATAGTTGTTAAATGAATCTGGATTTCCCATTGACTCTGCATGACAAAAGATTGCAATGAGGATGACATGACCCTGGGACACTGCAACCGTCATAAATATGAGTCAGTTGCCAGGTGTCTGACTTTCGATCCTCTAATCATGGGGATGTTGCAATGGTCATAAGGTGAAAAACAATAATAAGTTACTTTTTTCAATGCCGTTGTAACTTTGAACAGTCACTAAATGAATGGCTGTAAGTCAAGGTCTCCCTGTATTGAATAGAGACGTAAGACAAGATGAGAAAATTGTGGGAGTTAAGCTTTAAAAAAGGAATTTGTGGATGACATGATATTAGTTTTGATAGAACTGGAAGAAAAAGTAGAAACATTAATGGGAAAATTGCTAAGAAGTGTTAAGTTTTTAAAAAATGGAGATGCTAAGAAAAATATGAAATTAGATGATCAAATAAAACTGATGGAGAAAACTGAGTTTAAGATTGAGAAAAGTAAAACGATATGACAAATATGAATGTTATGTTATTTCAAAATAACAATGTTACTGGAATAAAATTAAGAAGGATACGTTAAGATGGGACAAATTAAAATTGTCGCTGTTAGGGAAAACTTCTGTGGTGAAAATTAACGTTTTCCTTAGAATGATGTTTCTGTTTTAGAGAGTACCTATTTTGTCAAGTGATGTAGCACGGCAAAAGATATGGCAAGGGGAAAAAACCCCACAAGTTAAATGTAATGTGCTACAAGAAGCAAATGAAAAAAAGACTGGGTTTATTGGATTTGAAATTGTATTTTGCAGCTAGATGTCTGAGCAGAGAAACCCATTCTTGGTTTTTTAGAGTAGGATGACCATGACTTGAAGCTTGGATGGCATAGATACATGTTATGATAAAATTAAAATTAATATGTATTTTAAATATCATTTTATTAGATATGCCGTATTGAGAATGAAAAATAGATACAAAACCAGGCTGTTCCTGAAAACATTTCTATGGATTACAGTGCATAAAAGAGATACAGCAAGCAAAAACAAATAGTTAACATACCAAGAATTATCGGGAAATCTTTCAAAGGAATATAAAATTAATCTAGAGAGAGAGCAACTAATAGCAGAAGAATGGTTGTCAATGGTTTTGCCACTTACAGTTATCAGAAAGATTCAAAATGGGTATTGGGTAAGAAAAGTATGTATGTTACATGTCTTAACAGCAGCGAAGATTATCTTCGCACAATATTGGAAAAATGAAGAAACACCACAAGATGAAGAGACAATTAAGAAGATATTAGATTGTGCAGAAATGGATAGACTTACATTGAAAATCAAACAGAAAGAAGACACAGAATATTATCAAACATGGAACTTATTTTACCAGTGGTTGGAAAAAAGGGGTGGGAAGTAAGAATGGAATCTGTATTGCTAAGCAAATTAAATATTCAGACAATATGATGTTTATTAAGCACTAAAAATGTAATTAATAGAAAATTAATTAAATTTATTTTTATTTTTTTTAAAAAAGAAAGATTCAAAATGGATAAAAAGACTTCTGGTATGGAATAGTAAGACAGAAATTGAGGTACTGTTGTGTATTGATGAACATATAATTGCTAAAATGCATCAACTTTTGTTGACGCTTGAAACAGGAAGAATGAGTTACAAGTTAGCTAATTATTTTAATTATAATATGCAGATGGATCAGTGGGAAAATATGATTTTAAAAGACTTGAAATTTTCATTATGTTATGATTTTAAAGAATTTTTTTTATAAAATAATGTATCATTGGTATACAATGTTAGACAGATTATCTAGAATGCATGTTAGAAATTGAACAAATTGAAAGGGCATTTTATCATATTTGGTGGATATGTGAAAAACCTTAAAAATGGTTTAAAATACATTGATGCAGTGGTTTTTGAAGTTTAATATTCAGTTGAAGCCAGAACTTCTCCTTTTAGGATTGATGAAAATGCTATAGTAGATTATTTCAATTTTTTAAAATCAGACTATGAGAGAGACAGCTTGATTCTCTCAGTTTTATAATATCTAGTATTGTTCAGAGTAGCCTTCTGGCTTTCAGTTCCCATCATTCCCACCTAGAATCAGTGGAGGAGAAAAGAGTATATTGTTGAACCTTGAGGAATAGATAGTACCTCAATGCTATCATTGAGATGAGACTTGATCTTAAATGAAATACCAAAAACTTGGTAATTCTTATTATGCTGTAATGTCATTGCATTTCAGATTGCAATTTACACATACATTCCATATTTGTTAAAAGTTTAGTAATCATGAAAAACATGAAAAAACACACACATTTTCTATAGCCTAGAAGAAGACACAACTTTTTAATTAAGCCTCATGGCATCTATTTGTGGTAAATCAATATTATGATTTATAGTTTGGTACATATATAAACTGGAATACAAAGAAGAGTTGCAGCTTTGCTTCAGGTCACTCAATTAGTCATCGGCAAAAGGAAATAGAAAAAAAAAAGCCACCTTCAAATGGAAAGACAACCAGATGAAAGTCTTTCACTATTTTAGGTTGTCACTCACTACAAAGAAAGAGAACTTACCACTAGAGAATGTTAGGAAATGATTCAGTGCATTAATGAGAAGTGAATGGGCCTAGGAATCAGGGACGGCGACTTATGGAAAGAACTTTTATCAAAAGGAGAAGAGAAAAAAAACAGCATTAAAAAAAAATAGGGCTCCCCTGAAGTTTCTATTTTCACACTATAGGATTGGTTCAGGATAGCCCATATCTTAATATATCCAGCATGTGAAATCTGACTGGGACACAAAACAAACAAATCCAAAATGCCATGGTACTAAAATACAGTGAGTTGAAATGCTGTAGGATCACAATTCCAAGTCAGGGATTTACATCCACATTACTTTTTCCAATTGCTTGGGGCAGAGTATCGTGCCTTTAAAAGGGAACATATTTTGCCTGAAAAGAAGCCAGCTAGGTTGAGTAGATGTGCTTTATGGATCAGTAAATCACATTCCTATTTGTTGATTTTTATATTACATATACATATACGTACATACATACATACATACATACATATATCTTGAAGAAGTCTCCTCCATTAGTTCAATTTCCTGTCATCTAGTCAGAGGTACTACTGAGAATGTTATCTTTACAGGAGCTAATCATAATGAAGGGGGTTAAAGGGGGAGAGGGATGTTGACATGGAAATAGATTCAAATAGAGTCTTCACCTGGGCATGGCCAGTTTGTTGGGTAGATGGTGAATGACCCTGCTATCCCTCTTGCCTTCCTCTAGGAAAATGGCAAAGAATTGTGCCTCAAGTTCCTGTGAGCAAGAGGGGGAAAAAACCCAAATCTGCCTCTTTGAAAAATGACCTATAACTTTCTAGATATTTGCTGGATTGTTTAATGCATTGTGCAGTCTTGTGAATAGAAGGATGAAAGGAACAGATTTCCATGACAAAAAGTTGGTAGCTTATGTAGCAACTGGTGTCTGCTGATCAAAAGAAATGAGGAGAAGAATCACAATCCTTCATCTTGGAGAGGCATAAACCCAGCTTATGTGTGCAACCATAATTTTAAAATACCACTAACAACACCTCCACTGGCTATTTTCCCTCTGAGTTCGAAGTTATGGCTGTTGGATTTTCTTTTGTGGAAGGAAAGGGATTCTTGAGGTTAGAGCTGGGTTTTTCCTTTTTTAATTTGCTTTAGTTTTCTTTTTGGATATATGAAAATTTAAAAAAGCAATAAAACAAAAAAAATACAAACATAAAAAAGACAGATTAAATCTTGATCCATAGAACAATATTGATCAGCCCTTTTATTATATATAAACCTTTTTATTTATTATATAAACTTATAAAGGAAGTTTAGAGGAGGCAAATACATTCCCTCAATCCATGATTGTAAATCTCAGTTGCCCATCATTAAAGATTTTTTTTGGTTACGCACTCAGAGTATATCTATATATCTTCAAATAATGAAAACTTCCAGGTTTGGGGGTTCATTCATGTCTTCCACCCATATTATTCTGTTTGAAAGCAGACAATGAAAGACCACTTTGACCTATGTAGAATACTCAGGATAGTGTGTTGACAGACTTTAGACGCTTCTTTATGAAGCCTCTCATTCTGTTGTTAAAAATAAAAGAAATATATTTTAAAAGATTAATTTGCATATTGCTAAGGATCTTCAGCTTAGCATCTGTTGTAAATGAAGAACTTCTGCTAGCCCTTGATCTTCCAGATGGGACTGAAGTACAATTTTCCATTGCTGAATTAAAGTTTGGGTTTAGAATGGAAGATAATAATCCATTCTAAGTGAAGTATAGATCAAATATCAAACTGGATGGCACAAGACAGCTTGCTCTCTGTGTTCATTTGATAGTTTTGATCCATTCTAGAAAATGGCAGTGTTGCTGAAACCATATGGTGCTAGTATCATGTTTATATGGAAGAGTAATGGGTTCTTATAGACATACATAGTGGATATATCTCAGTGACAGAATAATATATGGAAAGTAAGAAACTGGACTTCATGTACTAGATTTTATTGGTAATGTTAGTTGATTAGTTCAGGGATTATAACTAACAAGGTTGCAAGATCTGATAGGATTTACATTTAATAACTAAATCAATAGGATTCAACTGAATTGGGAAGGGTCTATCAATGCCTCATTTTATTTTGCTAATAGATAGACCTGCAAAAATAGAGATGTTAAATAGTGTCTTCCCTTTATATATATGCCTTTTAAAAAAAGTTACTTATTGATTAAATTTATACACCAACCATTTCACTCTGAAAAATTATTCTTATTTACCAGACTATCCTCTTCTATAGTCCTCCATTACATTTAGTTTCCCCTTTCCTTTAGGTTTGCCATTTTTCTTCTCCCATCCAAAGCAGTATCCGTAGCTATTAACACCTTGTGTTTATGTAGTCTTGATTTTTTTCCCTCTAAAACACGGGTGTCAAACTCGCAGCGTCATGTTGCCGCCTTGTGATGTATGGCAACATGTCCCCCCAACTAGGGTGGGTATGGTTTGCGTATGACGCATCTGGCCTATGGCACCCCAGCTCTAGAAGTATCTTGTTATACAACTCGCATACAGCCTCTTACCTCTGATGTAAGTAAAATATATAGGGTTATACAGAAATAACCGTGCATATGTAGTGTCTTTTATTATTTTATAATTATTAATATTTCAGAAGAATTCTTAGGAAATTATTTGGATTATACAGCAGTTTCTACCACTTATCAGTTTGTAGCACTAAATTAAGCACACTTTGTATAACTTGACTTGAATGGAATTATGGTTGTCAAATAATATTTACCTTATTTGCTTTTCAATATAATTTTGATGCTTATGTGAATCTTTTTAAATGATTTTTGTCTTCTGGCTTAGTATCTGTTTTTCCAAGCCATTATTGCTTTGGGAGCAATTTTAGACTACTTTTAAGACTACTTTTCTATATGCAAATATACCACAGCTGGGGGTTAGTGTTGTAATGTCCCATTCCTGTCAGTATGTTAGAATCTGCTCTTTCCTTTGAACTTACATCAGCTATTTTGTGTAACAATTATTAGCTTTGCATATCAGTTTTGTGTTGCTTTAAAATTATGTTCTCCCTTTCTTCAAAATTAAAGTTGCTTTACAAAATTCCAAACTTTTCTTGTTAGCATTTTTGTATGTGTAAAATATTGTACTTCTGGATATTTTTATTATTTGTTGAGATTTCTCTAAACTTGACTGTTGAAAGTAGTGTTAACAAGCATCATCTATCAGTTTGTGGGAGGTATTTGTCCACATTTATTCTCAAGAATTTAAATAAATAATAACAATTTTTTTAGAGTTGTTTACAAGAAAATTATTTCAAAAGTGTATTTTTTTCTTTTTAATTGAAATGTTCCCTTCTCTTTGATTAAACTTTTCTATTTGTTTAAGCTCCATTTAATATTGTAAGATTTCCATAGGGGATATGACTCAGCCTACCCAAACACAGAAACCTGTTCTGTTTATCTCTCTGAAAGTGAACCAGCTATAAATCTTTAAGAAAACTGAAAATCCAGGTCCTTTAATATCAATAAGCTGAAACAAACAGAGGAAATTCCCAAAGTAACTCTGATTTTTCCTATAAAGTATTTACTTATTTATTTAGTGTATGGCAATTCCTCTAAGCTTATCAAAGGAGTCATTGGTCAAAATCTCACCTGCCTAGGAGACAATGCACGCTAATAACAAAGATAACTTGGCTGTTATTAATGAAAGTAGTAAATATTAAGGTTTGTTTGTCTGTTTCATTAAACAAAGAAAGCAACTTTTGTGAGGAAGACTATTTGTTCCTTTCTTCTCGGTGAATGTCATTCCTGCCAGCTGAATTGATCTTTGTGTTTGGATTATCAAGTTCAACATTACCAAGTTCAATCATTTTTCCTAGTATGAAAACAACATTTCTGAAAGAATTGCGACTTGTCTATCGCTAGTAAATGTATTAAAAATTCATGAGGTATTGGACTTTGCTGAAGCAAATAGAACAAGTGCTAAAAGCCTAGAAAAGCCTCTAAATGTGACCAGGCATGATTAATTTAATATTTCATGTGTGTGTTATATAAAGCAAATTTGAATGTTTGTTCTTGATCACCTTTCTACCTTTTTTCCCTTTGCAGTGTGTTCTTTATTTGTGGGCCTTGAAAATTCTTTATCCCAAAACACTGTTTTTACTGCGTGGGAATCATGAATGTAGACATTTAACAGAGTATTTCACATTTAAACAAGAATGTAAGTATGACTCAGAATGTCTTCTTTTGATTCTGTTCCTTTTTGAGAGAGTGTTAAAAATCTCATTCAGGAATAAAACAAGTAAACTAAATATCATTTTTAAAACATGCATTTAAATTTTTCAAAAATGTTCATGGATAGTTGCCATCTAAAAGCATTCATTCCTTGATCTTCAAATGTGATTATACTTCTTGAAATTGTATCAAGATACTGTGAGTTTACTTTGACTGAATTAATGCTCCATATTCGTCTGGCACAATATGAGTTCCTGGTTTTCCATATTCTCAAAGTTTCAGAAATGTATACTTTTATGTTATCAAATGGTGGAGTTTCTAAAAGCAAATTGTTCTTATTTTAACCATTATCCAAATTCATCCATAAAATAGCCTAAAACTGAAATTAAGCTAGCATACACCTGCAGTAAAAATGTTTTTATTACAGATGGGACAGCAGTTATATTTCAGTTTCATTGATCTCAAATAAAGGATCAGAGGACTGCAATCATAAAAATTAGTAAATGTTGAAAAGAGTGCATTTGATCTTAGCCATAAATTGCAGTTCTCTCCAAAACTGAAGAAAACATTAAAGAGTTGGTTTCCTACTCTAATCATTACTGTTTCCTACCTCCTTTTTTCCTATTTGCTTCTCATTGCTTTCTCATTTGATGCTTGCATCAAAATCTGGTCTGGTCAGTTTAGGGGAGCTGTGACCTATGGAAATGTGTACAGTAGTATTTAGTTTATGAGCAGAGAATGAAAGGTCTATTGATTTACTTCACTGTGTCATAATTTATTGCTTCTTTACTATGCATATTTGTAAGTTAGCATTTCAGATTAATTTTATGTTCTAACTTATTTATAGCTATGATTGTGTAGATAATTAAGGAAACGCAGAGGGGAGATTTTGGAAACTGACCAGGCCTTAAATAGGTTGGAAAATGTTTAATGGAATATGGAAAGAAATTTAATTTTTTGGGAAAAAACTTCTGCATTGACTAAAAAAATGTTAATAGCCTTTACTGGGAGCTTTTAACACATTTTTAAGACTTATTTATAGTGTACGAAATTAATTGTTATTACTACATAATTTTAAATTTAATTCATTGTGCTTTTGCAAAATGACAGTCAAAGTAACAAAATTTATTAAAAAGCTGGAAATTTATGAAAGTTAACTGGCAAGCAGAAAATCCATCATAGCTAAATATAAAATGAATAAAATCTAAATTAATCTACAAATCATGTTCAACAAGTTATCCCAATTAAGTCACCAAAATGAATTACAAATGTTTCACATGTAAAAAAAACATATTCCATATGATACCCGAAGGACATCAAGAAAGATATTAAATTCATATACATTGAGAAGAAATTTTTGCATATACAAATAGTCCTCAAGTTACAATAATTTATTTAGTGAAAATTATACCTTGAAAAAAAGTGACTTATGACCATTTTTCACACTTGCACCATTGCAGCATGCCCTTAGTCAAGGGATCAAAATTCAGATACTTGGCAGCTGACATTTATGAAAATTGCAGTGTGCCAAGATCATGTGATCACCTTTTGCCACCTACTAACTTAACAGTGGCAAGAAAGGTCATAAAACGGAGCAAAACTCATTTAACAACTGTTTCACTTACCAACAGAAATGTTGGGCTCAATTGTGGTTGTAAGTTGAGGACTACCTGTTCAGAAAAGCTTTCAGTTATTTTATTTATGAAGACAGTCTTTGTCATAAGACTGGCTCTTTGCTAATACTAATATCACAACATAGCTGATACCTGTAGATAGCAACAACCAACATTCTTGCCCAACTTTCTATTTCCATTTCTTTATTTTCCTTTTTTAAATTCCTTTTATCACTACAAAAGGTAAAATAAAGTATTCAGAACGTGTGTATGATGCCTGCATGGATGCCTTCGACTGCCTTCCCTTGGCTGCTCTGATGAACCAACAGTTTCTATGTGTGCATGGTGGCCTGTCTCCTGAGATCAATACTCTAGATGACATCAGAAAAGTAAGTTTGGAGAGCAAGTATCCAAAATACTGCTTGTATACACCTGGGATGCCTGTTCTGAATCAGGGTAAAAATGTTGATTGCTAAAGAGGTTTCCAACAATCTAATCGGGTGGACTGCCGCATGGTCACAGAGGTTCGGGCGAACCTCTAGCTCTGAGCTCTGGCTGCGCCCGCCCACCCACCCTTGTTCTAAGCTATCCCTAAATAATTCACTTTTCCCCCGCCCAGCTGCCCAGGGGAGCTCCGTGCCGCCCTTGCTGTGCCTCCCTGTAGCTTTGTTTCAGTCCCAAATCGGCACGTGTGAGTGCAGCGAGCGAATGCACATGTGCAACCAGTGAACCGCTTGCCAAAGCAAGCACAGCCCACCTCTGGATCTAATTTAGCATATCCAGTTGACATAGATTACTACTAAAAGGGATTAGGTTCTGCATTAAAAATTCAGTTTTTTCCTCCAAGTAACTATATTATCACAGCCTAAATGGTAGATTGTGGCAAGGAATCAATGAAGTATACTTAATAATGAGTATACTATATTTTAACCGGTTTCAAGATTTATTACAAATCATTTTAGGAGTTACAGACAATGGCCTTTTTGTCTTTTAGCAATTACTTATTCTTTTGAAAACTCTTCCATTTTTACGATGGAATTTGGAGGATTAAAGTCATGGTGTTCCATCGCACCAGTAGTCTAAAAGCTGAAGATGAAATATGTAAGTGAAGATGTGTAACTTAAAGTTTCCCAATTATTTGCTTTGGATGTGTCAACTTTATCTCCTCTGTCAGCCCAGATGCAAAAGCAAAGTGCATGAAAGATAAAAGCTGCCCTCAACCTCAGCAGCTGCAAAGGATTTAAATTGGAGAGGAAACTGAAAATAATTTCATAATTTCATTCAGCAAGGGATGTCCTCTTTATACAAAATACTTCTTCATTATGTTGTTTAAGCCAAGCAGATCTGATTTTATTTATAGCAAGTCATCAGTGTTTAAATGTTGTTCTGGTTTAAATAGAATTAAAGAGCTTTATTATTAATATGTACCTAGGGAGTCGTTATTCCTTTGATGGAATTGATTTCCTCTATACTTTCCCCTGATCAATGAAAGAATAGAAAGCCTATGTGGAAATAAGTTATGAAATAGAAATGCCACATTCCTCAAGATAAATTTGCAATGCAATGTCCACATTTCTCAGTCAATATGGCTGCAAATTGGCTTAATGTTGATTTTTAAGTGTTCTGTATTGTCATCCAGCACAACCTTTCACTCTGACACTATGTGAAACAGTTCACAATTTCATGATATGCTCTAGATTCATTCAGAATGGGGATTCATTCAGAATGAGAAGCACCTTTTTGGCGATTATGTCTTAACTGTCCTTAAAAAAATCACAGAAATTGCCTAAAATAAATTGTAGCACTTCACATTCCCATTGTTTAACTCATAACAAAATTTAAATGGTATAGAGGCTGCCTTCTTTGATTTATTATTTTTTAGTATTAAGTGCTTATTTTTCAGGCTGAATAAAATTGTTTCTGGTTTAGAAATATTTTATTGATATCAGTTGTTTATAAAAATTGTTTCATTTTATGTCAAGTGATTTCAGTCAATCAGAATTTAGCCCTAAATATGGCCTGGATGGGATGGAAAGTATATTGGTTACTCTTGTATGTGACCTTTGATAGGAGCAGGATAGTCAGCCCTTTTGGTCTTGCTGGATATCTCAGCAGACTTCTATCCCATCCACCATGAAGTCTTCTCAGCCATCTGAGGGGATTGAGAATTATTTCTGTCTGAATGGCCAGTGACAGTCATGGGGAGAGAAGTTGTATGTAGGTGTTGGGGTGGATCATCCAGGTGAAAATCTGAGGTGCCATAGACCTATATTCTCAAACTACCTTTTCTGGATTGCATCTGTCTTTGTGTCGTGAGATTGGGAAGGAAAGGCTTAATGAGAGTCTCACCATCATCATGGGGATGTCATAGAGAAATTTCACTATTGGCTCCTTGGTATGGAGCAGCTTGCTCCAGATATTCACTCTGTCCCTCCCTATTTGTACTTGGAAGAGCTGGAAAGAGAATGGTCTTTAGGAGAGCATTTGCAGTTGGATGATGAATTACCTACTGGAAATGATGGTGAATTAGGTTACTGATACGTTATAATAATTAGTATTTCATGGATTACTGGTTTTAATTCTACTGGTTGGTATAAACTGCTCAGACCCTTAATAGAGCATCATAAAAACTAAACTAAAAGTAGTGGTTAAAATGCATGAAAGTTTTGGAAAATTCTGGTTACATTGGTATGTTCATTACAGTGTCCTCGGAATAGAAATTCAAAATATTTTAATTCATGGAGCAATTTACATTGTATGCGACATGGTGTTCCCCAAAGGTTTTTCCAGATATGTTATTTGTAATGGGATGAGGCAGCATATGGCTAGGTGACTATGGTGTTGTGTGTAGGTGCTGCTGTCTACTTACTGACAGACTGGTATGTCAACAATTGCAGGGAGTACTCTAATTAATATGATTTCTTTTAAAAAAAATGGTATGACCATGACATTTTGTCATTATGTTCTTGCAGAGGATTCCATATCCTTTTGTTAAGAAAGCATTATCTCTAAATATTCAATCCAGTGTGAATATCATCAACATTTCTCTTTCTAATTTGTTGCTTTCCTTCAAAATTTTGTATGTAGAGAATATTGTAATGTTGTGAGGTCAACATTTGTAGTATATAAAAACTGTAGTATATAAGCTGCCAAAGATTTGTGTCAACTTCATCAACTATAACATATTAGTGAGGTATTCTCTATATATAATGTCATAAAATTTGCACCATCATGAATCGCTATAACAGGGGTGTCAAACATGCGGCCCACCAGCCGGATGCATCACACACTGGCCATACCCTCAGCCAGTTTAGTGAAGGGGGGAAAAAGTCATGTTATGTCATGTGATGACCCCATGATGATGCAAGTTTGACACCCCTGTGCTACAACATTGTACAGCTATATTATTACAAGCACTTTCTTGTGGATTTAAGACTCAATTGTAGTTAAGATAGAGATGTATAAATTCAAGATGGCAACACAAATGCTAATATAATTCTAGTCAAAAGTTGCTTTAGTTCTTCTGATTCAGACATGCCCTTAGCCTTTCTCTTTATATTCTCTTTCTCTCAGTTAGATCGATTCAAGGAACCACCTGCATATGGACCAATGTGTGACATCCTCTGGTCAGATCCACTAGAGGATTTTGGAAATGAGAAGACTCAGGAACATTTCACTCACAACACAGTCAGAGGGTGTTCATACTTCTACAGGTGAGAATGTTTTTTTAAAATATATGAGTTGTTGTTTTGTAAGCCATCATGATTCCTTGAGCATGTACATATATCTTGGTTTCTCCATAAAAAAGTATAATTGCTGGCTAAAAATTCATTTTGAGGGGGCTGTGAGGAAGATGCATATCAAATGAGATTTTATTTCATCTTAAGATACTGACTCACATTTGAAAATTTCAACAAAAAGAATTATGAAACAACAAATTGTATTACAGCAGAATCTAATGTGAATCTTGCAGAAGCACAAAAGGGGAAAGTAAAGTAAAGATGTTTAAAAAACAAGAAGAGGAACAAATGAACAAAGACAGGAGACAGAGTGATATTTTTTTACTGTGTAACTTTCATTCTGGTTTAGTTTGAATTTAGGCTTCCTCAGTTTTACTCTAACACTACTGTAAGCTAATGGAGTTGTGGGTACTTGCAGATCCCAATTACAGGTAGGTCTTGGTTTACAATCACAATTGAGCCCAACATTTCCATTGTTAAGCATTGCTAAGTGAGTTGCATTTTACTTTACAATCTTTCTGTCACGGTTGCTAAGTGAACCATGCAGTTTGTAAGCAAATCTGGCTTCCTCCATTGACTATGCATGTCAGAAGCCAGCTGGGAAGGTTACCCGCTCAAAAGATCCTGCATGATAGGCCAATCATAAACTGTAGACTCTAAACTAAACACAACCCCACTGGAGAAAATATAGAAAGAAAGACAAATAGACATTAAGAAACAAGAGAATGTCCACATGATGCTGGAATTTGTCTTTTAGCTCTGAATGTAAACTATTGAGAAAGACAGAAGACAAATACAACTACTACCTCTGCTCATGCTGTGATTGGATTAAAGCTGAAAGAGCATGCAGCTGTTGATAAGGCAACCATGAACCAAAATATAATTATTGTCTTTGAACATTGACATTCTGGTTTATCAGCAAAGTCAAATAAAATGGAGTGGGTCAATTCGCATCAGAGAACCATCAAATCTTATGCTGAAAGAAGAAAATCATTAAAAAAACATGGGATGTACATCATTATCAACAAAAGTCACTGTTTTGATACAGAGAG